>RJWM01046909.1:0-12129 GCA_004363535.1 Dasyprocta punctata
TGACCCATTGATTGTTTAGGAGAGTATTATTTAATTTCCATGTGTTTATGGGGTTCTTGTGGGGTTTTTGTCATTCATTTCCAATTTTATTGTGCTATAGTCAGAAAATATGCATGAAATTATTTCAGTTTCTTTGCATTTACTTAAGCATGTTCTGTGGACCAGTATATGATCTATTTTAGAGAATGACCCATGTTCAGCTGAGAAGAATGTGTATTCTTATGTTTTTGGGTGGAGCACTCAGGACATATCTACTAGGTCCATTTGTTTACAAATTTGAGTAAGTTCTGTTATTTCTTTGCTGATTTTTTGTTTGGTTGATCTGTCTGTCTGTGACAGTGGGGTGTTAAGGTCCCCTGTTATAACTGTATTATTGTTTATTTGGTTTTTCATGTCTATTAAGAATTGTCTTACATAGTTGGGTGCTTCCATATTTGGTACATATACATTTATGATTGTAATCTCTTCCTCTTGAAGTTTTCCCCTAACAAGTATATAGTGACCTTTTTTACCTCTTTTGATCATTCTTGGTTTGAAATTCACATTGTCTGCAAACATAATAGCTACCCCTGCTTTTTTCTGGGTTCCTGTTGCATGGAGTATTGTTTTCCAGCCTTTGATTTTTAGTCTCTGAGTTTCCTTTTGAGTTAGATGTATTTCTTGTACATAGCAAGAAACACATCTAACTTGTTGGATACATTGTTGGATTTTGTTTCTTAACCCACTCTGCTAGTCTGTTTCTTTTTATTGGTGAGTTGCGACCATTTACATTGATTGATATAACTGATATGTACTGACTCATTCCTGTCATGATATCTTTCTGTTGTTGGCTTTCTACATTTTCTGTTTAATTGTTTGCCCTGCTTAGTGGTTTCCTTTTGTTGTTGTTCTTAGGATTATAGCTATCTTTGTCTCTTTCTAGAGTGTCTTTTAGTACTCTTTGTAGTGTTGGTTTGATGGCCATAAATTTCTTCAGTTGTTCTTTGTCATGGAAGTATTTTATTTCTCCATCAATTTTTAAAGAAATTTTTGCAGGATACATCAATCTGGGTTGAAAGTTGTTTTCTTTCAGGATTTGAAATACTTCACTCCAAGCTCTTCTTGACTTAAAGGTTTGTGTTCAGAAGTCTGCTGTGATTCTGATAGGCTTTCCTTCATAGGCGATCTGTTTCTTTTCTCTGACAGCTTTTAGTATTTTGTTCTTGTGCTGTATTTCTGATATCCTAATTATTACATGTCTGGGTGAAGATTTATTTTGGTTTTGGTTAATGGGGGTTCTGTATGCCTCAGTTACCTGTATTCAGATTCTCTTCCCATGTTTGGAAAGTTTTCTGCTATTATTTCTGTGAATAGTCTTCACAGGTCATTAGTATTGACCCCTGCTTTTTCACTGATGCCTATTAACCTTATCTTATTTCTCCTGGCATCATCTTACAGCTGCTGAATTGTCGTTTCCTGGTTCCTTGTTATTTTTAAGAGATCTTTTCTTTCATGATCATAAGCTTCCATGCTGTCTTCAAGGTCTGAGATTCTATCTTCAGCTTCATTCAAGCGGTTTTGCCAACTTTCCATGGAATTTTTAATTTTGTGAATTTCCCTTTGAATCTGTTTCATGCATTCTATTTGTGTCTTATATTGTTCATTCAAAGTTTCCATCATGTTCTTATGTTCTACTTTTTATCTTGATCTTCTTTAGACACACACAGCATTTCTTTCATACTGATTGTCATTTCATTTTTTAGCTGAGAGATTATTCCTGATTTGAGTTCCTCTATAGCTTCATGGAGTTGTTTCTTTGCTTCATTTGCTATCATTTCAGAAAGTTCAGTTGTGTGACTCCCAGTGTCTTCCATTTCAGTGTCTCTTGGGTTTGTTCTCAGTTGGCTGGGGGATTGAGACTGCCTTTTGCTCTTTCGTTTTGTTATTTTCTTCTGTGACCTGTGTGGCTCGGCAGGCTGCCTCTCGATAGATTGCACTGGAACAGTATGCTGGGTAGAGCGTCAATCCTCCAATATCCCTGTGGCTAGCCGGCACACACCTCCAGATTATGGCACTGGACCCTTGTGTTCTGTGGTCTGTGAGGCTGGCTGCATATTCCTCTGATGTACTTTGTTGGGGTGCTCTGGAGTTCTGGGCTGGACAAAGTTTGTATCCTCCCTGTAGCTAGCAGGGTCACAACCCTGGAGCTTGTTGCTGGGGCCTTGAACCTGGCTATGTAGTGTTCAGAACCCCTGCAACCCAGGTGGCTAGCAGAAATGCAGCCCTGGGGTGGGTCACTGGACCTTCAGCCTGGCTGCATGGGGTTTGAAATCTCCAGAACCCAGGCGGCTAGGCAGAGCGCAACCTGGAGTATGGCATCATCTGGACCTTAAGTCTGGCTGCGAGGAGTTCAGAGCCTCTGGAGTGTGGGGCAAGCCAGGGTGAGTCCCAGGCATATAGTGCCAGGGCCTTGCTCCTGGTTGGGCGGTGTTCGAAACCTCTAAGACCTGCAGTGTGGCTGCACCCCTGAACAATGGAGCTTGTGCCTTGTGCTCTAATGGGCAGAGCTCAAGTTCTCTAAGACCCTGCAGCTATGCTGGCCACTCCCTGATGAGTAGCTCTAGGGCTCTGGGATGGGCTGGGCTCAGTACCTCTGTGTCCTGTGAGACTGGCCGGGCGTTTGTTCAGCTGGACTGGCTTGAGCTCAATCCTCTGTGCAGCTAGTGAGGGCATACTCCTGGAATGTGTTGCTAGACCCTCCATTGGCCATTTTATTAACTACTCTGATCAGAAATAAAAAAATATAACTTTTTACTGGAATATTGATCTTATTCTTTGAGCACATGTTAGATTAAAAATAAAAAGTTTCATCAAATGCTTTTTTCTGTGTTAATTGATATGATCATTTGGTTTTTATCTTTCAGTCTCTGAATAGACTTAATACCACTTAAAAATAATGAAAACAGTAAATTTACTTATGTGTATTTTACCATAATTAAAAAAACATTTCAGTAAATACTACACTGCATTTTAAAGTTTATGTGGTAAAGCTAAACTGTAGATGGTGGGGGTGGGAATATAAATTTAAATGCCTTTTTAAGGACTTCTGGTAGTTTGAAGAAAAAAAAATAAACCCAAGGTATGAGTTATGGTTTTAACTGTTAAAAAATAAACAACTCAATAAGTGTAAATAACAATAAGGACTAAAAATGTTAAGGGAAGAAATAAGTTACATACAGGACAAAGATCATAAATAGATAAAGATATTTGAAAGAAACACAAGTTGCTTCTATGTGGTGATGATCAAGAAAAAGAAGTGATGATAGCTGGGTGTGGTGGCATACTCTGGGAGGCTGAGGCAGGTAGATGGCAAGCTTGAGTCCAGCTTGGGTAAGTTAGTGACTTAGTAAGTCCCTGTCTCAGAATAAAACATTTTAAAAAGTACAGCACTTGACCTTGCCTCAAAAACAAACAAACAAAAAAAACAAAAAAAAACAAAAAAACAAAAAAACTAGGGCTGGGAGTTTAGCTCAGTGGCTTAAGCGCCTGTCCTGGTAGGGGCGAGGTTGTGAGTTCGATCCCCGGTGCTGGAAAAAAAAAAAAAGTACAGCACTATTTATTGAAGAGGCATTTTCCCCTGTGTGTGTTATGCCCTTGTCAAAAAAAGTAGTATTGGGATTTATTTCTGTGCTCTCTATTCTGTTCAATTAGTCTGTGTCTGTTTTTATGCCAATAGTATACTCTTCCAAATTGTATTATAATTTTAATCAGAAAGTATGACGTCTCCAACTTTATTTTTTTTATTCAGAATTGCTGAGGCTTTTTGGGATCTTTTGTGGTTCCATATAAATTTTAGGATTGGTTTTTTCATTTCTGTGAAGGCTGCCTTTAACATTTCAATAGGTATAGTGTTGAATCTATAATATATAGCTTTAGGTAGATAGACATTTTAATAATATTAATTCTTCTGACCCATGAGCATGGAATTTTTTTCCATTTGTAACTGTCCCCTTCAGTTTCTTAATCAGTGTTTTATAGTTTGCAGTGCAAAAGTCTTTTACCTGCTTGGTTAAATTTATTCCTAAGGTTTTTTTTTTAATCCTATGGTAAATGAATTTTCTTGATTTCTCTTTTTGGTTATACCTTATCTATTAGAAATACCATGGATTTTTGTAGATTGTATGTTTTGCAACTTTATGGAATTCATTTATGAGATCTAATAGTTTTTTTTTAAAATAGAATCTTCGGGTTTTTCTATATATGGGATCATGTCATGTGCAGATAGAAATTATTTTACTTCTTCCTTTCCTGTTGGGGTACTATTTCTTTTTGTTGTCTAATTGTTCTTGATAGTACTTTTAATACTATGTTGAATAGAGTGGTGACAATGGCATCCTCACCCCTAGATCTTAGAAGAAAAGCTTTAATTTCTCCCAGTTTTATATGATGTTAGCTATAGGTTTTTAAAAATGGCCTTTGTTATTTTGAAGTGCTTTCCTTCTTTACCTAAACTATTGAGTTGGTTTTTTTAATTAAGAAAGGATGTTGAATTTTATCAAATGATTTTTTCTGTGTCAATTGACATGATCATGTGGTTTCTATCTTTCAGTCTGTAAATGTCATGTAATGTTATACAAGCCTTGCATCCCAGAAATAAATCCGACTTGATCACTATATAATCATTTTGATGTATTGAGTTTGATTTGCCAATATTTTATTGACAGTTTTGTATCAGTGTTCATTTGAGATACTCATATATTGTTTTCTTTTCTTGTGGTATCTTTTCTGGCTTAAGTATCAGTATAATCCTGGCTTCATAAAATGTGTTAGGAAATACTCCTTCCATCACTATTTTTTGCAAGAATTTAGCAAGTATTTGTATAATTCTGTGAAAGTTCGTTAGAATTCATTTATAAAACCATCTAGTCTTGGGCTTTTCTTTGAGGGGGAACTTCTATTACTACTGTAATTTTTTGTATTGTTCTATTCAGACTTTCTATTTCTGATTCAACCATGACAGGTTGTGTTTTCCTAGGACTTTATCAATTTTTCACTAGGTTATCAAATTTGTTGGCATATCATGTTCATAATAGTTCCTTTATGAGTCTTTACATTTCTGAGGTGTCTGTTATAAAATCTACTTTAATTTCTGATTTTATATATTTGAGTCCTCCCTTTTTTTCTTAGTGTAGCTAAGAGTTTGTTGATTGTTTGGGTTTTTTTTTTTAGATACTAATAATTAGTTTTACTGATGTTTTTCCCCTTTGTTTTTCCTATTCTCTCTTTGATTTAATTTTTGTTCTAACCTTTATAGTGTACTTCTTTTTGCTAACTTTGGTTTTAATTAGCTCTTTTTCTAGGTTATCTTGTTTATTTGATTTTTTCTTGAAACAAGATATTTCTGTGTAGCCCAGGCTGGCCTTGGACTGGTGATCTTTCTGCCTCATCCTGTAGAGTGCTGGGTTTACAATTCTGCCCTAGCCCTAACCCTGACCACCCAACTTTCTAGTTTCTTAAGGTATAATGTTAGCTGTTTATTTAGGATTTTTTTCTTTTTAGTTTAGCCATTTTTATCTATAAAGTTCCTTCTTAGTACTGCTTTTGCTACATTCCATGGGTTTTGATGTATGGTCTTTCTGTTGTCATTTGTCTCAAAGGTTTAATTTCTTTTTTGGTTTCTTCTTTGACTCATTGATTGTTCAGAAAGGTATTTTAAAATTTACATATATTTGTGATTTTTCAAAAATTCCTCCTGTTAATTACCATCATGTTCAGAAATAGTGCTTGATATCAGAAAATTTCAGTTTTTTAAAATTTGTTAAGATTTGTAGTATGGCAAATCCCAGCACTCGGGAGGCTGAGGTAGGAGGATCGTTGTGAGTTCAAGACCAACCTGGGCTACAAAGTGAGTTCAAGGCCAGCCTGAACTGCATAGTGAGACCCTGTCTCAAAAAATAGGGCCAGGGATTTAGCTCAGTGGCTTAAGCGCCTGCCTGGCAGGTGCGAGGTTATGAGTTCAATCCCTGGTACCAAAAAAAAAAAAAAAAGAAAAAAAAGATTTGTAGTATGGCCTTATGATCTATTCTGGGGAATGTTCCATGTATACTTGAGAAGAATGTGTATTATGCTTCTATTATATGGAAAGTTCTGCATATCTATTAAGTCTATATTGTCTAAATTCTAATATTTTCATATTAGTTTTCTGTCTGCATTGTGGAAAGTAGGAAGTTTGATCTCTGCATTGTGGAAAGTAGGAAGTTTGAGCGAGGCATAGTGGTGCACTCCTGTAATCCCAGCACTCAGGAGGCTGAGACATGAGGAACATTGCAAGTTCAAGACCAGCCTGGGCTACAAAGTGAGCCCAAGGCCAGCCTGAACTGCATAGTCTCAAAAAGACAAAAAAAAAAAAAAAAAAGTTGAAGTCATCCCCAACTATTATTGTATTGTAGTCTATTTTTCCCATCATATCCACCAATATTTGCTTTATATGTTTTGGTGATCTGATGGTTGGTACTTATCATTGTGTCCTCTTGGTGATTTGAGTCTTCTTTCATTAAATTATGATCTGCTTTGTCTTTTGTGACAGTTTTTTAACTTGAAGTCTACTTTATCTGATACATTTATTGCCATTTCATGCTGTTTTTATTACCATGTCCATGGCATAACTTTTATCTCTTCATGTTAGTTTATGTACGCCCTTAAGACTAAAGTTGGTCTCTTACAGGCAACATTTGTTTAGATCTTGATTTTCTGTTTTTGTTTTTGTTTTGTTTTGATAATGGGCCTTGCTTTGTTGCCCAGGCTGGTGTCAATCTCATCTGCTCAAGGACTCTTCCTGCCTCAGACTTCCAAGTAGCTGGGACTACAGGCATGTGCCACTGTGAACAGTTCTGTTTTTTAATTTCATTTAGCCACTCTCTGTCTTTTGATTGTAACTTAGTTCATTTACATTAAAAAATCTTATTGATATATAAGGACTTCTACGGTTTTTTTAAATTATTATTTTCTGGTTGTTTTATAGATCTTTTGCTCCTTTCTCCCTTGTTTATTGTTATCTTTGTGATGTAGTGATTTTCTGTGGTACTGAGTTTTGATTACTTGCTCTATTGTGTATTTGCTGTAACATTTTCCTTTGTGGTTAACATGAGGCTTAAATAAAACATAATAGACTATTTTATACTGAGAACTATTTTATTTTATTTTATTTTACTTATTTATTTTTTGTATTTTTGAGACAGGGTCTCATTATATAGTTCAGGCTGGCCTTGAACTCACATTGTAGCCCAGGCTGGTCTTGAACCTGCAATGATCCTCTTGCCTCAGCCTCCTGAGTGCTGGGATTACAGGCGTGTGCCACCATGCCCGGCTACTGAGAACTATTTTAGTCACATGTAAAAACTAGAAATTTATCCTCCCCCAGGAATTTATATTTTTGTTGTCATGATTTACATTTTTTTCAATATTGGAAATTGAACTAAGGACCTTTGCACTGAGCTATGTTCCCAGCATGTTTTGATTTTTCATTTTGAGACAGGCTCTTGCTAAATTACTAAGCTGCCCAGAGCTCAAAACTGTGATCTGCCTTCCTTAGCCTTCCAGAGTGCTGGAATTACAGCCATGTACTGCCATACCTAGCTACAGAGGTCCTTAAGATTATTTTAAATTCTTTTCCAGGCAATTTTATATTTCCATTTATTTAGTCATTTGTATCATTTTCTTGATTTTTCATGTTTCTTGTGTCCCTGTGTTGACATTTGCATATCTGATGGAAAAATTACTTCTTCCAGGAAATGGATGTGTTGTGCACACATGTAATCCCAGGACTTGGGATGCTGAGGCAGGAGGGTTGCTGAGTTCAAGGCCAGTCTAAACTACATAGTAAGATCCTGTCTCAAAAAAACAAAAAATAACTCTTACATGCTTTAGAGAGTGGTTTTTGTAGGAAAGACTTTCACCTGATGGAGAAGAATATGGTAGCTCTGGTTCCAAGTAGATGTGGTGGTATATCCTCCACACAGTTTATTTAACTTTGATTGACACCAGTTGTATGCTTCAGTGCCTCAGCAGCCTAGACTGTGGGAATGTGTAGTGACAGTGACAGCGGGTAGGTTGCTAAGGTCCATAGTGGCAAGGGCTTTTGGGGTGCTCCTTTTCTTATCTTCCCTACAATAGTGAGTCTTCGTGAGGTGATCCCTCACTGTACCAAGTCTAATGTGGTGTATAGGCAAGCACAGCAATGCTGGATTCCAGGACACATATGCTCAGGCTGGTAGCTGGGTCTTAGTCTTACAGTCTCACTCAACTATTGTGGCACTTGCGTTTTGGGGATCCAGATTCAATCTAAGTCAGAGTCTATGAATCTGAAGTACCCGCAGTGACTTGGGCATGGAGTCTGGGTTATAGATGTGACTATGATCCTGGGAGCAGACTAAGCACTGGCTCCACTCCAGGGAAGAAAGGGTGCTCTGGAGGGTTGGGCTTGGGAAGCAGGGTACAGCTTTAATTCAGGAATCAGAGCTAATCAGGCACCATGGCAACTCCAGCCCCAAGGGATGATGCATTGCATAATGGTGACTTGACCATGAATGGTGGTAGCTCATGGCACTACCCAGACTCCTCACAGCCACGTGCAGCTACAGGAAAGCCAAGAATAGCAGAATGCAGCTGCTGCTTGGAGCCTGGAGAGCAGGAAGCTATACAGTTGTGACTGCGCTACTTGGGTTAGGGTGTGTCTCAGTGAAGGGCATGTCTGAGTAGCTCAGACTCTAAGGCACTAGTCTAATTCCAGAGAAACAGAATACTTGATACCTCTATGGTGGGGTTTATAGCTTAGCCAATGCTGTTTTCCTGCAGCTTGGGCTACTGTGTTACCTCAACTTGAGATGTGTTCTTGCTTGGCTTATGTGCTGTTTCAGCTCAGGCACAGGAAGGTGTGACTTTCCTGGATAGATAAGACACTTTCCCCAGGAGGCAGGCCTTCCCTAAGGCCTCAAGAGGCTGGGTAAGGCAGCAGTTGGCAGGGGTGAATGAAATGGCTTCATGGTAGTTTGATCCACAGGGTGGTTTGTCTCAGGGTTAGTAGGCCACTAGCCAGGAGTGGTTCAGTGACCATAAAGCTAAGGGCTGCAAAGGTACTGTGACTACTAACCCCTGGAGACAACAAGGGGCAGGGCACAGTGTCAGCTCCTTTGGGGAGAGTGCTGCTGTGAGCTCTAGGAGCTGGACTTATCTCTCATGAATACTGTCAAGAGTCCTCAGTGGTGAGGACTGTAGGTGTTCAAGGTAGTAGTGGTTACCAGACTCCTTTTCCCTGCAGAGAATAGTCCCCTTGTAGTTCTGAGCTGATCTGTACTAAGGGATGGGGTGGTGGACTTTGCTTTTTGTTCTGTATGTGGCCATTCTGGGTTTTTGTGCTCTATACATTTTCTGCTACTCCTTCCATGTGTTCTGGGACTCTACTCTTAGTTATTTTCATCAAAATGTAATTGTTTGTTTGTTATTTCAACTGCCTCTGTTGGTGGAATGAGAGCTACGGTTTCCAGTCAGCCATCTTGCTGGCATTACTCTCTGGAAGAGAGTTTTTTAAAAGAGGACTTAAATTTTAAAAAATTATATTTGATACTCCTAAATATAATTTTTCTAAAAGCTAACTATTTACATTGAACAGGAATTTGTCATTACAGGGATCAGTGTCCTTCAGGGATGTGACTATTGATTTCACCAGAGAGGAATGGCAGCATCTAGACCCTGGTCAGAGAAACCTTTACCGGGATGTGATGCAAGAGACTTACAACCATCTGCTCTCAGTAGGTAAGCACAGTCACCTTAGCATCTGTAAAAAGGCCCTACTGAGAGGGTGTCAATTCTCAATTGGACCAATACTGTGAGATGTCTTAAATATGTGATGGTTTGAACCTTGATTTGTTCAAGATGCTCTACCTCCTTTGGGCACTGCTAATATTACTCAGCTTATAAAGATACATGTATACTTTTCTTAAGAACAAACCTTCATTGAACAGTAAGACTTGATTAGACTCTGAAAAATAATTACCTGGACCCAGTTCTTTATCATTTCCTATGAACAGGGTATCAAGTTCCTGAGCCAGAGGTTTTCATCCTGGAGCAAGGAAAGGAGCCGTGGGCATCACAGGGTGATAGCTCATATCACAGCTGTCAAGGTGAGTGTGACCCAGGTAGAGGGAAGAGAAGGGATTCTCACCAAAGGAAGAGCACAAATAGCTGTTTTAAGATAGGCACTAAGTTGCTAAGATGACTTATTTACATTTTTTTTGTATTGTTTGAGAAGCCTGGACACTGACCATTCAGATAAATAAATGCCTTCTAACCAAATCACTTGTCTCCTTTCCTGGCTTTTTGGATCATGTGCTACTCTGCCTCATTACAGATCATTCTTTCTTGGTCATGTTCTTTTTTCTCTACCTTTTCCATAGTCCTGGTATCTTCATTTATACATTCAGGCATTTGTGGATCTGTTTTCTTCCTTCCTTCCTTCCTTCCTTCCTTCCTTTCTTTCTTTCTTTTTGCGGGGAGAAGAATTTTTTTATTTTGTTTTTCTGAGAAAGCATCTCGCTATGTAGTTCAGGCTGCCCTAGGCTGGCCTGGAACTCGCAGCAGTCCTCCTGCCTCAGCCCCAGGTGCTGGAATAACAGGTGTGTGCCACCACACCCGGTTCTGTGGATCTGTTTTCTTTCCAAATTACAATGTGATACATGCTTACATTTGGGCTAGTCCCCTTTTATTTCATTTCACTATAAGATACTTCAGAATTTTATCTCCAACCCTGCTGCCTTCCTATTTTCTCCATGGATACTATGAAATTTCTCACTTTTTCCAATTTCCCATGCCTCTCGTCCAACTGATGACTTGGGAGTCACTGTCATTTAACCTCAGAGAACACCTGTCTGTTGTGTTTGATATTATTTATCACCATTATCTTCTAATGTAACTTTAGTGACTCCACATTGACTAGGGTCCCTCTGCCTGGCTGGTTGGTTTTTGTTACTGTTTTTATTTCGGTACTTTATCTGATGTGGTTTGAATTTAATCATACCCTCAATTTCAGACTCATCATCATGAGTTTGGCTTAAGATTCTTTTGTTTTTTACTTATTCCCTCTTTGCTCTTTTCCCTGTATCTCTCCCTTTTCCTACCATATATAACTCTTGTATGTGATAGAAACATTTTTTAAGTTCATGCTTGTTATAAAATTTAAATTAAAGACTGGGAGTGGTGGCACATGCCTGTAATCCCAACACTCAGGAGGCTGAGGCAGGAGGATCATTGCGAGTTTGAGACCAGCCTGGTCTACAAAGCGAGTTCAAGGCCAGCCTGAACTGCATAGTGAGACCCTGTCTCAGAAAAATAGGGCCAGGGATTTAGCTCACTGGCTTAAGCGCCTGCCTGGCAGGTGCAAGGTAGTGAGTTTGATCCCCAGTACCAAAAAAATAAATAAATAAATAAAATAAATTAAATTAGGGATATGTGTCATTAGTTTGTATAAAAGTTACTTTCATATATATCTTGTTATTTATCTTTTTTCACATCTGTCTATAGTGTAGTTTGTTCACTTAATTTATTTTCTCTATTGAATTATATACCAAATCTTCTGTATCAACACTATCACCACTCCACCAAGCTCCTCTTCAGATTATACACACATACCTTTCTCTGTGTTCAGTCTAGATGAGCTATTTATAGCCTTGCTAACTGTTCTTTGAACTAAAATCACCCATTTGTCCTTTGAGATGGGCAGTCTGGATTCCAAACCTTACAATAGGGGATTTTTTTTTCCAGTTTTTTTGTCAGTACATATGGGTAGTACATAATATTTACATTCCTTGTGGGGAATTGCAATACATCTTAATTCCTTTTTTCATTCCTTTTCCCTTCCTTTCCTCTTCCCTTGACCCACCTCTTGATTCCCTTCCTTCTTTTTTTTTTTTTTTTTTTTTTTGGTACATGTTTGCAGGACATAATGTTTACATTCCTTGTGTGGAGTTGGTACATGTATATAACTTATCTTAATTACTTCTTTCCTTCCTTATTTCTCCACCTCCCTTCTCACTCCATCTCTTGATCCCCTTGTCTTTGAGAGAGATCTGTCTCACAACAGGGATTTTTTTTAAAATT
>RJWM01046910.1:0-12126 GCA_004363535.1 Dasyprocta punctata
AAAAAAAAAAAAAAAAAAAAAAAAAAAAAAAAAAAAAAAAAAAAAAAAAAAAAAAAAAAAAAAAAAAAAAAAAAAAAAAAAAAAAAAAAAAAAAAAAAGAAAAAGAAAGAAAGAAAAAGAAAAAGAAAATGAGCAGGAAATATAAAGGAAGAAATACATTCAAACATACCAGCAATCACAATAAATATAAATGAGTTTAACTCACCCATAAAAGAGATATTATCAAACTGGATTAAAAAAACAAACTCCAGCTATAAGCTGCTTACAAAATACCCTAAAACAAAACAATACAGGAAAGTTGAATATAAAAGAATGAAAACAGTAATAGTTAAATATTCACCAAAAGAAAGCTAGTAAAACAATATTATAATTCAAAATACAATGTGAGATAAAATCAACGATCCACCCAATGAAGAAACTGTAAATGCCTAATAATATATAACCAAGCAAACCTTTAGAATTGTAAGAAAAAATTGACAAAAACACATCCAGCATTGGAGATTTTAATATCACATCTGTCACAGAAACTGACAGATCAAACACATCGAAAATTAGCACACAGCCTCTCTCACATAAAGAAACACAGAAAGACACATGTACAGGGACGGAGATTGCAAATAATAAAGCAAATAGGGAAAAATATAAATAATTCCTGCATTTGAGTAAAAAATATGCAAAAGTTCTTTGTACTATTGAGACTCTTCTGTATTTGAACTTGTATCAAAACAAAGACAACAAACATCCACACCGCATTCACCATTCTATGTGAGAAGTTGGGAAATGAACATTAGATAAAATATAAACAGCAGAAAAAATAAAATTCTGAGCAGAAAATACTGAATCACAAAACAAAGAAATGATATAGATGAATACAAATTAAAACATGGTCTTTTGAAAAGACTAGCAAAAACTATTGAAAGACAAAAAGTAAACTAATGAATTTTAAGAATAAAACGGAATGACAAAAGACACAATAGAGATTTTCAATTATAAAGGAATAACATGAAGAACTTTATAACAAAAAAAACTGGAAAATTTATATCTAAGGAAGTTTTTAGAAAAATATTTACCAAAATTGACTTCAAAAGAAATAGACACTTAAATAAGCCAAAAACTATTTAACACACTAGAACAGTATTCAAAATTCTCTCTTCAAAAAAGAGGTAACAGCCATGCAGCTCAGTGGCAAAGTGCTTGCTTAGCATGTATGAGGCCCAGGGTTCAATTCCTGGTACCAAACAAACAAACAAAAAACACCCAGATTTAAAAGCTTATGACAATTCAGTATTATAAACCTAACTTTTACAACTAGCACAAATAAGAGAGTATAATGTGGGTACTAGAGTCACTTAAAGTAACACTTAATTTAAAAAACTTAGCAAATAAATTTAGCACTGTATTTTAAAATATTCATCTGAGTCAAGCAGTTCACCCTGGAATTGTGTGGCTGCTTCAGTAACAAAACAAAACAAAAAAACCCAGTCAACATAATTTATCATATTGGTAAGGGGAAAAATGATCATCTTACTAGATGTAAGAAAAAAACTTTTAGTGAAGTTTAATATCCATTTACTATATAAATTCCTAGCAAACTAGAATAGAAGTGCTGTCGGTATGACAGAGCCTACCTACAGTAAACAAAACAGTTGGCGAATCTTTAGAAACACTTAAACTGCAGTTGAAATATGATGAAGGGATGTGACGCAGTTCAGGGGTGAAGCACAGTACTTGCCTGGCTTTGTGGAAGCCCTGACTTCATTCTCCAGCACCACCACCCCCCAAAAAAGATTAAGATGCCTATTTTCCACATTATTTAACAATTAGTCAACATTGTTGTGGGGACCGCAGTACTAAGTAATAATCAAGGGAGGATTAAAAGCAAATTTGGGGGAAAACCCCAGAAAAACTGGAATTTGCAGAAGATATGATCACAAAGAAATCTACAAAGTATGGAAACCATTCCAAAAGTATTTGTTAGATAAAAGGACAATACACAATGACAAATAAGAAAATGTGATTTTTTTTTTTTTAAAGTAGTGAAATTCTGACAAGGACAATAAAAATTATAAAAAGTCAAAGAATAAACTAAAGAAAAAGATAATGTAATGGTTTATGGTAAGCATTACCTTACCATGTGTGCCTTACACACATAGAAGAACTCAAGAAAAGTTGAAAAGATAAACCACAGACTTGAATGGAATAAGTCAAAGTTCTAAAGATGTTAATTTTTTAAAATTCAGTACAATTTCTACCAAAATTGCAATTTCACAGGATAAGTTGATCCTAAAGTTTTTATGAAAGAATAGCCAAGAATGAATATACCTGGAAGCATTACTGAAAGGAGATAAATCAGAACATATAGACAACAGGAAGCTGGCAATATCTAGTAAAGCTGCAGATGAGTGAACCTCATGACCCAGGTTTTGTATTTCTAAATACCTATTTCCTGAAGTAGCATTTTTTTAATCTGATGGTTTCAAGCCATTATGGGTTGGAAAATCAACCTAGTAGGTTCTTTTCACTAATGTTTAAAATGATATAGAAAAGAATAAAAAAAATTAGAGCATGTAACACATAATAAGCTTAAGTATCATTTAATGAAAGTGTGTCAAGGAATCTCAACATGTATGCATATATATATTGAATTGTTACATAAAATAATTTCTATTGTACAGTTTTAAAGGGAATGTCCTGGAGGAACTCTTGCATGAATACACAAGATTCTTCACTGTAAAAAGTTTATAATAGAAAAAAGATTGGAAAACTTTGAATTTTATTAAAAGACTAGATAAACTGGGGTATATTCACACTGTGGAATAAATGAACTAGATTAAAAGTATCATCACAGATAAATGTTAAAAACATGACGGCATTGGGAAAAAAAGTTGAAGGACACACATGGTTTTGTAAAGTGAAAAATACTCAAAAAGTCTCTATTATTTATGCAGCCCATAAGCCATGTAATATTAGAAATGATATGTATCAGGCTTGGGTTAATAGTAACTTGATGTAAGGGGGGAAGAAAAGAGGATTTCAAGAATATTTCAAATTTTTTTGCTTTTCAGTCTCAAGACCAACCTGTGGCAATGACTTGTCCCCATCGGCATGCATCTTTAATTTCATCAGTGCAACCTTTGCAGCTGTTTCACTATTTTTTGCACCTTTCCGTCGTTTATTTCTTGTTTCACCTGTCTTGGAATCTAGGAATAAGTGTAAGCATGTTAACACATTAGGAACTTTTATACTGCCTTTTCCAGTAAAACATTTGTTAATTATAACCCTATAACATACATAAATTATATACAATAGGAATGCAGAGAAACCACATTCACTTTGCAAGTATTTTATTTATGTTGCTACTGGAAAAATTTCATTGAGGGTGATCTAAACCAGATAGCAAACCTTTCAGAGCTTTCAGTGATTACCAACAGCTTTCAGCATGCATGCCATCAGTTCACCATCACTCATCTAGGCAATCTCCACATCAACAAAATCACTGGTGTGCGTTGCTTTACAACATAAAGCTATTTGATGTGAAGTAGCCATTAGTGTTTCTACAAAAAAATTTAGGATTTAATACTATCCTTAATCTAGAATGAAAATTCTGCTGAACTGACATACTGGTAGACTAATTCATGGATATGGTCAGGGTTCATATCTCAATGCCCCCCCAAAGGCTCGTGTGCTCATACGTGGGGCTCTAGGTAGGTGACTGGATCATGGAGGCTGTAAGTTTACAGCTAAATGTGATGTTGGGAGGTACCGGGTGGGAGAAGTTGGGTCACTGGGAGTGTGGCCTAGACAGTGTTATCTCCCTCCTTCCTGCCTTGATCACTTTCTGCTCCCCACCACCATGCCATGAGCTTTTTCTTCTCTACCATGCTGCCCTACCTTGGAGGTAGATGACTATGGACTGAAACCTCTATAAACTGTAGGCCAAAATAAATCTTTATTCCTTAAAATTGTGGTGTTACGTACTGTGTCTCAGTAACGAGAAAATAACTACAATTTACTTTTTCCTGATACCTCATATTATCAGAGAGTATTCATAGCACACCCAAATAGGTTTTAAGAGCTTATTCTATAAAGAAAGTGATCCATTATGCCAATTTCATGAATACCATACCTACCCATAATAGCTAATAAGCTGATCTAAGCAGCCCAGCAAAAGACCATCTGGTGGGGTATTCACTATATACAAATTATCATTGGTTAGGTAGCCTTTGTGCAAAACACTGTCACAAGAATGTCATCAAATTACAAGTTATTGCCACTGGGCCTGTTAGTACTACATTCCATTAACTGGTAAGAAGCTTTTAAGAGGCAGGTGCTGTGGAACAGACCACACAGCAATAAGGAAAGCACCAAAATGAGCTTTCTGAATACTTACCAATAATGTTTTTAACAAGTGTTTGAGTGGCAGTCATACGAGGCTTTGGGGTTTCTAGTTTCTCACACTCATGATCTGATTGATGACGGTGTCTACAGCAATAGAAAAGTGACATTACTTCATATATTTGTATGCAACTTAAACTGATATACAAAGCTTAAACGGTCTACGTGATCTACCTTAGGCAAAAATTCTTCTCACAGTAAGGGCATATAACTGCTACAAGCTCTCTTTCGGCACAGTCCTTGAATGAGCATGGGTAAGATTCACGTGTATCTGTCTTTGGTTTCTCATTGATTTCAGTCACCTGAAAATGTAAAAAAGGAAAAAAAAAAAAAAACAAAAAACCCTGGCATTACAGGTCACATTTAAACCAAATTTACAAATCTATTTTGGAATGCAGCATTCATATCATTTTCGCTTAACTTTAGTAGATCAATCTATATACTCTCACATAACATTGTATAATACTATGCTGTTCTTTTAAACATTCATACTGTGGCATATTTATCTTCTATGCTAAGTTGAAATGACTTTTCTTAAATCTTGTACATTCCAATAGGCTCATACAAAGATGTCCTCATAATAAAATATGCTTGGGTAATCACTTCATCAACCCCAAATGGCAAGTGATAACTACTTTCTGTATCAGTTTTAGGGGACTGCACACCTAATTTAGTAGATAGAACACTTTAGAACTATATATTTATCTATGAGGCTGAGTTAGAAGATAATTTTCATAATCATAAACTATTTTCAACGCTATAAATTAAATCAGAGGAAAACAAGATTTCACAACACCAAAAAAATCAATAAAAATAAATCCACATCAACCAAGCTACTGAGCATTGGTCAGGGAGGCCTTGGGCAAAACACTATCACAAGCCTACCTAACAAAGTTTCTTGAGTTAAATAAATTTAGGGAAATAAAAGCTTAAAAAGTGTAACCAGAGGAAATTCTTTTGGATTAATGATAGTTACATTTTGCAGGAATTAACTTAAATATCCTTCCAAATTTGTTGCAATGACCCGTTAAAATTACTTTTATTTCATTCTTTAATTAATGAGATCTAATAGTTTGAGTTTGTTCATAGAAATAAAATGACATAAGAAAAAAGAAAACATGAAAAATTTATAAACTGTATAAGAAACATCAATAAATTTTACAATAAATGAGTATTTCTTGCTACCATGTAAGGAATTATTTATTTTCCTTAATAAATCCCTTGAAAGGTTCATAGTCTGATTGAACTCACATAACCTTAATTTTCTAGAACTGACAGAAAAGATGTAAAAATTCTGAGAAAAATGCTTGATGAATGGCAAGCAGGAATAAATATCACCTGTATGGTGTTAGAGACAAATGCTTCTTACTATGTGGTGAATTCAGTTTAACTTCCTGCCTCTCCTTGCCTAAAAGATAAGTGATGGAATGTAGATGACTGTCAAGTTTAAGAAAATTTTGACACTAGGCATGGTGGATATAGCTTTCCCTTCTTCCTCTTGAAATTGCAGTGCTTTCATGAAGGCTAACCTGGTCCAAGATTGCTGTGTCTAAGTCAGTCTAATTCCAGGTTTCTTCCACAGACCGCTTTGGCTTTACACTAAGCTTCAACATTCAATTTACTCACTCTGTCAGTAATAAGGGTGCTATTTTGACTTCTATCTGCCACCCCCTTTTAAATTTATCAGTCTGTTTGGGATTAGGATAGGGATTTTGTTGGATTATAAATTCGTGCCTGGTATCTAAGGCTGACTGAGCCAGAAAACTTACAAGGAATCCTATGACCAGATACAAGTAAAATAAACACAGCAGGGAAATAAACAATGAAATGGAAGGACTAAATGATAGTATTCATTCTAACATATACTTGTAAATACACAGTCTAAGGTTAAGTGGGCTACTAAAGCAGAAATGTTAAGGAATAATAATTACGACGATAAAAACTTGGTAAATACCAAGTAGACCAATTTTTCTTAAAGAAAGAAAAATACTAAATGAAGCAAAATCCACTTTACCTAATCAGTTTAGGATGCCAAACTTTAATCTCTAGTTCCCTGACTAGCTTTTAATTTAATCAAATTCTGAATGAAAATGCATGAAAGCAAGTAATTAATGGATTAGAGAAAATTAACATACCTGAGGACAACCATGAGATTCCCTGCTTCTGTGTTCAAGGCTTAAACACGTTAAAAAAAATAGCATTTATTTAAATGCAAACAAATAATGCACTTAAAGATAACTGTGGCAAGCCAAGCTATTTTAATATCATATCCCTAACATACACTATTGCCACACTACATTAGTAACTTTTCATATAAAAATAAAATGCCAGCTAAATTAAAGATGGAACATCTGTAGTTTCAAAAGTTTTAAAGCCTAAATGTTATCAATATGAGTAAGCAACTTACTACTCTAAGTTACTCTCATTTTGAGTGTTTTAAAGTACATAAAAACATAAAAGGACCTTTCAATTTCTTTTATTCTTAAAGGAATCGTAAAGATCATCAGCAGAAAACTGTCAAAGAATGCTCTAATTTTGAATGATTTAAAAACATGCATTACTTTTATTTACTTCTAAAAAATCTTTGTGAATTATATTCTGAAATAAATTTATTCTTTCAGTGCTGTTTAATAAATGCCTGATATTTGAAACTTTAATTATAAAGAAAACACATTTCCCAGAATCCTTGGTTAGAACTCAAGTTTTATCTTAACATGTGATATGTTCAAATAATACGTGATACCCACTTTAAACAATTTACAAACTGGGCTTTTTTCATTTATTAATAAAAATAATCAGAGCTGTGTTTTTACCATATTCTTTATTTCACAAATATCACTACATTTCTACAAGTTTAATGAATCACATATATACATAAGTAATCAGAGCCTACGACTAGTCAAGTTTCTTTTTCCCCCCAGGTAATTACTACATATTAATGGCTGAAGTTATTTCAAATGCTTGTACTTTTAAAAAATTAGACCTGTACTACAAACATTGAAGTTACTCCCAAATCTTACATAAAAATTTAACTTACCAAAATATTCCTGAACAACCATCACATATAAATGGGAGAAAATCTAAAATTGGAGAAAATGATAGGTACTGGTCAGTATCTGCTTTTGATTTAGTTTTCTTATGGAAAAAGAATCTTAAGGAGATACAGTACAGTATATATATCTTAAAAAATTGGCCCTCCTTTGCAGGAGAACTTCTCTGTTTGACTAATTTTCTAATATATCACCACATAGTCATTATTAAACAGAAGTCATGACAACTTCATTAACTCTGGAAAGAAGTGACTAAATTAATAGGAGACAGATGTTACTTGTAGTGGCTTTATTAGATCTGAAAAGTTTTGATGGCATTTTTCTCTCTTTTTTTTCTTTTGCCTGTATTCCCAAGATTTACTAGGTGTTCTTTGTGAAGACTTCATATCACAAAAACTTGGTATTTGGAGGAAAAACACAAAATCACAAACCTGGGGATTTAATTTTGATTCCACTATTTGCAAATAGAGCTCTATTAAGTTGGTTACTTAATAGTAAAGTTTTGGAGAGATACATACAGTGTATATAGTATGATACAGTATGTAGCATATGTGACTGTGAGATAGTGTATATAATATTCTATATAATAAATGTGTCTCCCTCTCCATGCATGTTATATATATATCCCAAACTAAAACTATTAGCTAATATAAATATAGGAAAGTAAATACATACATATATATACACAAAGCATAAAGCATGTGTATATGCTTATAAAAGAGGTATGTGTGCATATATAGATCTCTATCTGTATCTATGCTGTGGGCCACACCTACCTCAGCAAGTAATGATAAAATCCAAATATATGTAAAATATCAGAATAACAATATAGTAACTACAATTAGTAAGAATAATTATGACAATTAAATTTTTCTGAATATGCTCCACTCCAGAGTACACTGGGGAGATATGCTTTCAATGAGATTCCAGAAATTGAATAAATGGATTGACACCTTAGTGTTAACTGTTGAACTACTTCCTTGTGTTTGATAAACAACTACACTAGGACCAAGCAACTAAGTAGCAATTAAGTTAGGTATTGAAGTTTTGGAAAGCATGTAAAAGTATCCATTCTCAGATGTGGCAACTAAGCATTAATCTCTAGATACAATTACTCACCTTCTAAACTGTTTTCAACATACCTAATATTAAATTACACTGTAGTACTAAGGAAGGCTGGACATACTCAAAGCATTACTTTTACAAAATGAAACCCAGAAGGTACTTTTTAGTCACTTTTAGAGATTAAAGTTACAATTGCCTTGAAAAGATCCCATCCTACAAGGTATCTTAACCCAAGATAGATAGTATTTTAACCAAAAAGGACTGAGTAATCATGCTTGTAGAATAAGAGGGTCTAAATAATTCTTTGTTTACATAGAAGTGGAGTTTGATAAACTGTCAGTGTTGCTATTAAAGCATGACTCTGTGAGCTTCAGTTCCATATTGAGAAATCAAGTACACATCAGGAACAAGGCAAGGGTATCCGCTCTACTCTCTCCACTTTTATTCAATATAGTCCTTAAAAATCTATTCTATTCTACTCTACTCCACTCCACTCCACTTCACTCTATTTTTGGTACCAGGGATCAAACTCACAACCTCGTGCTTGCCAGGCAGGCACTGTGCAACTGAGCTATATCCCTGGCCCAGTCCTTAAAGTTTTACCTGGAATGATCGGGCAAGAGAAAAAAACTAAAAAGACTTAAGTAGGAAAAGAAGAAGTTAAACTATCCTGGTTACCAGATGATACGATCCAATACTTAGAAAATCCTAAGGAGTCTACCAAAAGATTTTTAGAGATGATAAATGAACTGAGCCATGCAGCAGGATACACAATCAATATTAAAAACCAGTAACTTTAGTATATGTTAATAATGGGCTTCTTGAAAAAAAAAAGTCAGGACAAAAAATACAATAGTTTCAAGTAAAATACTTACAGATTAATCCAATCACTGAACTGAAAACCTCTACAATGAAAATTTCATAACACAGAAGAAATTAAAGACAACAGAAGATGGAAAGATGTCCCATGTTCATGAATTGGCAAAAGTAATACTGTCGAAGTGGCTATATGATCAAAAGCAATCGACAGATTCAATGCAATCTCCTCAAAATATCAATAGCAATCTTCACAAAAATAGAAAAAAAATTCTAAAATTTGTGTGGAAATACAAAAGATCCAGAATAGTCAAAACAATGCTAAGCAAAAAAAGCAAGATTGAAAGCATCACAATACTTGATTTCAAATCATACTACAAAGCCATAGTGACAAAAGTAGCATAGTATCGGCACAAAAATAGACACATACACCAGCAGACAGAATAGAGAACACTGAATAGAATGGCAACTACAGCCAGTGATTCTGGACAAAAGAATAAAAAAAAATACCCTGGAGAAAAGACAGCCTCTTTAGCAAATAGTGCTGGAAAAACTAGAAAGATTGAAACTAGATCCCTATCTCTCCCCTGGTTCAAAAGTCAATTCAAAATGAATAAAAGATCTGGGTATAAGCCCTGACACTTTGAAAGTGCTACAATAAAACACAGAAGAAATACCTGAAGCCATAGGCACAAAGACTTCTTGAATAGGAGTTCAATAGCACTGGAAATAATAGAATCAACAAATGGACCACACCAAATTAAAGTGTCTGCACAGCAAGAAAAAATAACAGTGCGAAGAAACAGCCCACAGTATCAGAGAAAATTTTTACCAACTACACTTCCAAGAGAGGATTAATATGTAGAATATATAAAGAACTCAAAAAATGTAACACCAAAAAAATCAAATAGTTCAACTGATAAACAGGCAAATAGATATGGACTTAGCACACAGAGAGATAAAGCCAGACTCAGAGAAACAAAGAATGCATGTTCACTTTAATATGTAGCTCTAAAAAATAATAAGAAAATAGCAAAGAACCTATTATTAAACAAAAGGAAAGGAGTAAGAGAGAGGTGAGGAGAGTAAGCAGGAGAAAGGGTGTAAGGGTGGGTAATGGGGGGATGGCTACAAGCAAAACAAACTTACTGAAATCCTCAGTAAGTTCCTCAAAATAGGGAAAACGGGGAGGGTGGGATAAGGATGATGATGGGGGTTGGTGAAATGGTAAAAGTACAAACCTGCCAAAATAAAACCCATTAATCTGTATAGCCAATAAAAGAGATAAAAATTAAGGTTATGTATTTCAATAAGAGAAACTGAAGCATGTACTACCTTGCAAAGCTTATGTCATTTTCAGTACGTAAAACAGTACCTGCTTGCTATCTTGAGACTTTTGGTTACTAAGTAAATATTAGATGCAAACCTGGAGGTTCCAGGGGCAAGCGCTAAAATCAACAAAATTTCGTAGCATCTGACATCATTCTTCTATTCATCCAGGAGCAAGATGAAATTTAGGATATTCAATTTAACTCTATTACACTGATCCAAAAGAGACAGACCTGGCCTCATGTCAGATAATTACACTAAACATATGTGAAGTGGTAAAGGAAGACAAATTGTATCACAGATGGTAGATAATATTTTTAGATCCACTAGAGAAAACCAGGCACACCAGATATACAAATCTATAGTCAAAATGCAAATGGCTAAGCTTCAGTAAGAAAGTACAGCAGGACCATAAGCTTCTGACTTGCTGAGTGGCTGATGATTGCAGGTTATGATAGTGAAAGATACATCTACAGAACGTTACAAGTAACAAGAACCTAGCAAGGATTATGTCACCTGACCTTTTGGTCATGCCCACAGTACCTAATAAATTATGACCCTCGCACTGAATCTGGGCTAAACCTCAAATTCTTTTTCAACACACTGATTCAGAAACTTGCTACTGATGCCTAAAGTTGCAGGGCTGATGAAACCTATTTGCCACCCTATGCAAACATAGGCGTAAAACACAGTACCAAAGACTAAGTAGTCTGTGTGATTCTGATGCTTCAAGAATCTGCCGGTTACAGGAATATCATACGCTGAAGCCTGAGCCACTCTACCAGGGGCGATGTGTATTACAAGATTTCTCTGTTCAGTGGAGACCATCACCAGTGTCAACGCTCTCTAGAATGCAGCTTATTAGCCTGAAAGCTCTTCTGTGTAAAAAAAAAATGTAGTTTATAGTCTCATGTGGGTCAAGTAACAAAATCAATGCTTTATAAATATTTGTTCAAACAATGATAATCAGGATCAAAGCATGAGCAGAAAGAGGATAATGATCATCAGAGGATAAGGAAGTTTGAGGATGATGACCCCTTTGAGAATCTGATAAAGCGCTTGTCAAAAACTCCCATCTGAGGGTGTGAACACCAGGTGTGAATACCAAATTCCTTCATCAGATACGAGCAAAAAGTAAGTAAACAAATAGTCTTGGAAAGTGGCTCGCTTAGGGCTGCAGAGGCAGGCCAGAGGGGTATACAGGTCCCCGGGACCTAAACCTCCCGCTCCTGGAGCCCGTCGGAGCTCATCACCAGAAACGAGTGCGGGCCCCACGACCCAGCAGTGCGCGTTCTGTGGCCTTCTCGGGCCAGGCGCACTAACCACAGTGAACGCAAGGTCCGTTTTCACAAACTGCGTGGAGACCAGGGGGACCACGCGTTTCTTCCAAAGGCACAGAGGGAGCAAAAACCACAAAAAACACCGACACGCTTATAGCTGATCCTGGAGGGTCGCACCCGCCCCGGTCCTG
>RJWM01046911.1:0-12120 GCA_004363535.1 Dasyprocta punctata
GGATACATTTTCATTGGTTGGCGTCACGAGTGACTAGGCATACATCATCTCAGGCGGGGTTACAGCTAACACGGAAGCAGGATATGGGCGCCATCTTGGCTCACTCGAAGGGCGGGGTAATTTTAGCCAGGCTTCAAACTCTACATACAGGCCGCTAGTCTCAGAGCACAGCATAACCCCGAGGATGGCTCCTCACAAGTAACAGCCCTTCTCAAAAAAGAAAAATATCTCATTCTCAGTTTTGAGAATTAATGATGATGTATATTAAGCACTTACACTGTTGTGTAAACAATTAATGTTAACATTGTTTTTATTTTTTTCAGAATATCTCTGTGAAAGCTTTAAGTCTTTGCCTCTGGTGATACAGTAGCAGTGACTTGAAAAACTATCTAGTTGTCATCATACTATGAAGACAGACAGGAAGCAGAGTACTCTTTCCCCTAGTTATCACAGGCAAATTCAGAGAATCACAGTATTATTACTAGAATTGGAACCTGGCTGAAGTTACCAATATTATCATAGTGGTGCTTAAGAAAAATGTTCTCCCTTCCGAAGCCAGACTCCATCCTATTCCAGAAGCACCCCACCCACATCCACTCTGTAATGCCCAGACACTTCCAGTGTCAGCCTGTGTGGGGCACGAAGCATAAGGAGGCTGCCAACCACTTGATTTCCTGACCCAAATCATCAACCCTCTATGGAGGATCGTATTTTCCAAAAATGGCTAAATGGCTCTCATTGCACATACTCTTCTTGACTCTGTGATTTGATACTTTCTCACTGAGAGGGATGGCTACATCTTCTTCTGACATGGCATACTAAAATGTAGTGCAGCTTTCTTTGGTTCTGAGATTCTTGCTCTTAGCACATAATATGCCAGAAAAAACCCCAAGCAGGCAGTAGAGAGGCCCATGTGGAGAGGAACATGGGCTACAGGGCCTCATTCCAACTATACTCAAGGTGAGTACCAGTACTTCTTGCCAGCTGTAGAGTAAGCCCCCTGGAAAAGTAGATCCTGCAGCCCTGAGTCTAGCCATCTGGCTCACACCAGGGAACAAAACAAGATTCCTAAGCAAAATTTAGGTTTCCCTCTTCAAATTGATGCCACTTCTAATAAAGGAGAAAATTAATGTGCACAAAGCCCATTTTGCCAATGTCTAAGCCAATGTGCTAATTTTTTTATTTTCCTTTTTCTTCCTTCCTTTTTCATTTTTTAATGTTTATTTTATTTTGTTCATTTATTTATTTATTTATTTACAGTTTCTTCCTTTGTTGCACAGACTCAGCTTGAATTTTGAACTCAAGCAACTCTCCTGACTCAGCCTCCCAAGTTGCTAGGACTACTGTTGAGCCCACCATGCTGGGCAGAGTTTTGTAAGTGAAATTTTTATTGGCTTCTTCTGACTTTCTAGTTTTTTTTTTATCATTCTTCCTATGTGTTTGTGATACATAATGAATACATTTATCATGGGAAGTTACTACACTGTCTTAGTTACTTTCTTGTCACTGGGACACAGTACTTGATACTTGGAATCTAAAGGAGAAGACATTTATTTTGTCTCACAGTTTCAGAAGTTTCAGTCCATGTTCACAGGCTTAAACACAGAAACTACATGGTGGAAGGGCCCAGGTCAAGGAAAGTTGCTCACATCATGGAAACCAGGAAGCAGAGAGAAGGCAGAAGCCAAAAAGGGAGGTATACCCCTCCAGGTCATTCCTCTAGTGACCAACCTCTTCCAACCAGACTGTACCTGCTGACAGCAAGTCACATATTGCCTGTATAATTCAGCCACCTATTAGAAGCCCCAACTATGAGCATATGAGGCCTTTGTGGGGGACATTCTTGGATCTAAACCATAACATTCTTTTGTGCTTGTATTGTTTTGTTTTGTTTTGTTTTTTGAGGCAGGATCTTGCTGTGTAGTTCAAATTGGCCTTGAACTCACTACTGAAGCCCTGGTTAGCCTCAAACTCAGAGTAATCCTGCTGCCTCAGTCTCCCAAGTGCTAAGATTACAGGCATGCACCACCACACTGAGCTTTATATCTGCATTTTAATTAGCATTCTGGTCTTTTGAGTTTTGACCAGAACTTCCCATCAAGCTTGGTTTACCACTTTCTAGGGCTTCTCTAGCTAGCATCTCCAAACCTTTCTAACTTCTCCTGTGAACCAGTTCCAGAGGCTTCTAAATCACATGATCAGCAGTGGCCCCACTCCCAGTACCAAAATGTGTTTTAGTCACTTCCTTGTTGTTAGTGTTACCAGGTAACTCCTTCTAAAAGTGGCTCACCAATTAAACACTACTGGGTTTTGTGGTGCTTGTGTGTCTTTCTGGAGCTGATTTCTAAGTTCTTTTCATCTTAAACAAAGAAACAGTAGCAAAGTTTATTCGAAAAAGTAAAAGCAAAGAGTAAGGGAGCAACTGGCTCTGTAGAGCCAGCTTGAGTCAAGTAAGAGAGGAAAAAGCAATAGAAAAATACACCCTGGAGGATCCAGTGTGGGCTACCATAAGGAAAGCCAGGGTAGTCAGCTTTTCATAGTATCCCTTTATGTTGTCCAAATCTCAAGATCTGCTCCCGTTCTCGCAAGAAGTCTACATGCAGGGCTTTGGGAACTGTTCTGTATCTGTGTTCCAGGGTTTTGTAATTAACAGGTCATAGCTACTTCCCCAGCCAGTTTTGCCACACCCTAATCTCTTATCTCATAGGGACACAATACTTAATACCCACAATTTAAAGAAGGAGAGGTTTATCTTGGCTCACAGTTTCAGAAATTTAAATCCATTATTTGACATCCTTAAATACAGAGACTGTATGATCAAAGGGTCTGGGTGAAGGAAAGCTGCTTTTATTATGGTGACTAGGAAAGAGAGATAATTGAGGAGCCAGGAAATGAGATACACCATTCCAGGTCATGTCCCTGGTGACACACCTCTTCTGATCAGAACCTACCTCTTTAGAACAAGTCAGCTATATCACTCTCATAATTCAATCACCTTGCAAAAGCCCCATCTAAACAATTGTTGATTTCCTGTTCTCTTGTTTTGAAATCCTGTGTTGCTTGCATGGTTTTGTCCTGATCTGCCTTCTTCTGTTCTGTTTTGTTTTGTTTTACTCTCTTTAAAATAAAAAAAAAATTTAAAAGCCCCATCTATGAGTATATGAGGCCTTTGGGAAATGTTCGTGCTTCAAATCATAACATATACATATCACATTTTAATCCTTTTTACTTCACCTTCCCCTCTCCTCCATCCTGTCTCTTTCCATCTTTAGATTATTTTAAATATTCAATTTAAATAATGTTATCTTTTTCTCCTTAACCTTTAGTTTTTATTTTTTAAACAAATATTTGAAGGTAGTTTGCCCCAGAGGACCTATTGTCCAGTGTGGGATGTATGTATGTATATATGTATTTATCTATGACTTTGACCATCCCAGGCAAGTGCTCTACCACTGATCCACATGCCAGCCCCTCCACTGGCCTGATTAGAAGATGCAGAAGTGAAACCATAATGCAGCAATCATTACTGTGACATTTATTAAACGTCAGATATTAAGCTGTGTGCTTTACATGTTAACTAATCTCATCCTTTCATAACTCTGACCAGTCGGTATTATTTATCCCCACTTCAACAATAAGAAACTAGGAAGGGCACAGTAGTAAACATCTTTAATCCCAGCTACTCAGGAGGCTGATGCAGGAAGATTGCAAGTTTGAGGTTATCTTAGCAATTTATCAAGAACCCATCTTAAAATGAAAAATAAAAATAAAAGGGGCGAGGAATGTGGTTCAGTGGCAGAACATCACAGGATTCAATACCAAGCATTTCACAAAAAACAATTTTTTAAATAAGGAAACTGAAGATCAGATGTTTAAATCAAAACACTCAAATTGTACAGTGAATCCAAAACTCATGTTTGTTATAGAATTTATAGCTTTTTTGCCCTGATGGGAGAATCCAGGAATCTTGTTTCAAGTTTAATGTATCAGAATGTGTTCAACTATGAATAACAGAAAGCCCAACCAGTGGTATTTTTCACTCACATGGACATTTATTATTAACAAAAGGATTAGAAATAGAAGAGTTCAGAATTTTCACTGTAGCTCTAATCAGAGGTAGCAACATAATTTGTGTGAGCCCAGGGAAAATGATAATGCAGGGCTTCTTGCTAAAAATTATTAATAGCAGAAACAGGAGGTATAACTCAGTAATAAAGTGAGTACTTAGCATGGTGAGGCCTTAGGTTCAATTCCAGACACCAAAAAAAAATTTTTTTCATAACTTGAAGATAGGAACCCAGAGCACTGAACCAAACCAACCACAAAAGTGCTAAAGCTGTGAGACTTGGACCACACTGCTGAACTTGATTCTAGTGATGTCAGAACTCTGGACTGAAACATGTAATTTTCTTGTCCTTTCTATTTGGATACAAGAGAGGTGCTGCAGTGCCGCACAGAAGAGAACACAAAGAAAAGTACTATGAAACATGTTTTTGCATTTCACGGGCCAGAGTTGAATCCCATGGCCACCTCCTGTTCCAGGCAGCATGGGAAATTTAATGTCAGGCAAAGGGGAGCTGAATTGCCACAACAAGCTTAGATCCATCAAGACTTAGCTCAAAAAAGAGCATATTGTCATCCCCAATCAATCAGGGTTCTGTTAAAGTTAAAGCTGAGTAGTGAGTGCTGAGTACGTGATCATCATACCTTCTGAAAATATATTTTCAAGTAGCTGGCACACACTAACTTTTCCTATATCCAATGGTCTAGCCAAGTGGCTGGTAACCTGAACACACTCTTAATGTCTTACCTTTGCAATTTTAGTTATGCTTTTTTCCTCTACTTAGAATTTGCCATATATATAATTTCATTTGTATACAGTTTTTACCTGTACTTCAGCCTATTGAAAGTGTTAATTTCTGCCATAAAGAATTTGCCTAAGCCGGGTGTGGTGGCGCACGCTTTTAATCCCAGCACGGGAGGCTGAGGTAGGAGGAGCCTTGTGAGTTTGAGGCCAGCTTGGGCTACAACGCAAGTGCAAGGCCAGCCTGAGCTACACAGTGTGACCCTGCCTCAGAAAACCAGGGCCGGGAGTTTGGCTCTGTGACTTAAGCGCCTGTCTTACAGGTATGAGGCTGTGAGTTCAATCCCTGTGCCGTAAAAAAAAAAAAGAATTTGCCTTGAAGGTGGGATTGTCTCCACTTCTAAACCCTGAAGAACGTTTTTTTCTGCTTTTGTTTTGTTTTGTTGTTTTTTTGTTTTGTTTTGTTATGTTTGGTCCTTTTGAGACAGTCTTGCTATACTGTTCAGGCTGGCCTTGGGCCCATTTTGTAGCCCAGGATGGTCTCGAACTCGCAATGATACTCATGCTTCAGCCTCCTGATTGCTGGAATTACAGGCATGTGCCACCATGCACAGCTTCTGTTTTTGTTTTTTATGGTACTTGAGATTGAATCCAGAGCCTTGAGCATGTGCTCTACCACTAAGCTATACCCTAACCCCATGTTTAGCTTTAATTAATGTATATATTTATCTTATCACCCTTGCAGTGATTATTGTTTTGTCTGCCTACCACTTGCTAAGGTATCTTGTTAATCAAGCCATAATAATGGGTATCTATCCCACTCTAACCAGTCAAGCAGAGTCTTTCTCTATAATTATTCAAGCTGGATCTAGGAATAATAATCCTCTTTCTTCACTGAATAGAATAAAAAAGTTGAAAACCTAGACTGTTTCATAGATCCCTCATAGATCCCCAACCAATGTCACACTTAAAGGAAAAGACATAAATAAGACCTGAATAACAGCTAAAAGATCTATTGACTCTACCAAGGTTAAATTTAGAATTTTAATAAAAATGTAAGAAATATTTTTATAATCTACAGTCAGGAAGAGATTTTTAAATTTATACTTTTAGTATAAACAATTAAGGAAAATATCTATAAATATTATTATATAATATTATTACATAAAATTTAAGGGTTTCTGTTCAAGAAATAGCACTATAGATAAAGTTAATAGGTATCTAAAAAGAAAAGATACTTATAAAGTCAAAATGTGATAATAGATTAACATATTAAGTGGCAAAAAACACCTGCAAATCAACAAGAAAAAGGTAATGACCACATAAAGAAATGGCTGAATGATATAAAACAATTGATTTGATGAATTGAAAGCCAAAAACTGAGCATACTCATGAAAATATTTTTAAAGTCAGTATACAAAAATGCAATTTAACAGCTGGGTGTGCTGGTGCATGTCTGTAATCCTAGCTAATCAGGACAAGGCCTAAAGATCAAAGGTTCTAGGCCAGCCTGCACAATGTAGCAAGAGTCAGTCTTCAAAGTTTAAAGTGGGTAAGGAGGGTAGGTTACTGATGTAACTCAGTGCTAGAGCACTTGCCTATCATCAATCAAGCCCTAGGTTCAGTCTCCTGTACAGTACACTAAAAAGAGAAAGAAAGGAAGACAGGTGATTTACAACAGAAATAAGACAACCCTTTACACCCATCAGATCTCAACTGTTAGAAAGCTGAATGATGTCAAGTATTTCCAGGAATACAGAGAAAAAATGGGAACCCAAATGTACTACAGCTGCTATGGGGAAAAGCCTTCCTTACACAGACAAGTAAAGTGCACATCTCTAAACAACAACTCCAACGCTCCAAGTTGCTGAAAGCTTTCACACAATTTGTAATGAAAACATTTATGACTATGTTCTCTGAGGTATTATTTATCATGATGAGGAGTGAAAAGTAAACTGGTATCTGAGTCCACACCACTTCCATGTTCCTCTTTTTTATTTTTAACAGGAGCTTTCAGATAAAATTTGTCTTGAGTCTGAGAGAAGATTTTGAACTTGAACTTTTCAGAAATGTTGGAACTGTTAAAACTTTGATGACTCTTGGAGATGTACTAAATTCATTTTGCATAGAGAAATGTGTGAATCTTTTGGGGGCTAGGGTGAACTATTATGGTTGAAATCTAAAATGGTCCCAAAAGTCTCATGTATTTGGAAGGTGACTGAATTATGGGAGCACTAGAGCTGACTTCCTCTAGTGGCATCTGTTTGGAAGAGGTAGGTTAGTGGTGGCAGGTTATGTCACCCTTCCTGGCTTTCTCCCTTATCTCTCTGCTTCCTGGTCACCATAATGTGAGCGGTTACCCTTCACCAGATCCTCCCTCCATGACTTCCTGGCTTGGAATCTTTCCAAAATATATACTAAAAATATGAGCCAAAACAAACTTCTTTTTTCAAGTTTTGAGTGTTGGGTGTTGTGTCCCAATGATGAGAAAGTGACTAAGACCATTAGCTTAAGTTTTAATGTTCTACACATACTTTTGATGAGAATTACCCTGATTTTCCCAAAAGGTACTATTTATCTTATAGCACTGGTTAATTCTTATTCTCTGTGTCACATATACAGAGAGTAACACACACACACACACACACACACACACACACACACACTAGATGAAGAGAGAAAAGGAAAAGATGGAAGATAAAAGAATAACAAAGAAGAAAGGAGAGAAGAAAAAAGAATAGAGAAAAAGCAGCAACAACAACAACAAAACCCACTCAGTTGCTAGAACACAAAATTAAGGTATCTTGACTGTTCTGTTTATATTATAGTCTGAGTTCAATCAGTGAGTTCTTCCCTTTCATTCACAAGTGGGAGATATTTAACTTGTAGATGAGATACGGACAGATTTTTCCATCTGGATCTTTCCCACACCTGCACCCTTGATGGACCATTGCTGTGACTCAAAGGTGCTTCTTTTTCTCACCTTTCTCAGTCCACAGCCCATTTCCGCATGTCTCTGAGCAGGTTACACCTCATGATTTGTTCAATAGCCTGCTTCTGATTGAGGTGACTTGAGGCCTGGATGGACCACCGAGCCTACCTTCCTGCTGCAAGCCACGTCGCTACTCGATTTTGGTTTCATCCTTGTGAATTTGGCTAACTGAAAGCCGTTGCTTTCATTTTATAATCAGACCCCCAAAGGAGATAGGGTGCAGTGTGGGTGGTTCAGCACCAAGCCTTATACTAATTTCCACAAGGGTCTTCTTAATGTCCAATCTCTGTCCTCTTGTATTACAAACTTCAGGTTCCTGATAAGCACAGAATGCCCTCTGGCTAAACTGCCACTCTCCTGTTCATCTTGTGTGGGGTAGACGTGTATCTTCACTCTCCACAAAGCATCACTCTCCAGTCCAAGAACTTGGTGGTGCCTTAGGACCTGTTGTATTCAGCAGTCCACAGCTGAGGAACATGGGGAGTCCCAAGATGGTGCTAAACACTGGGCAGTGGGCAGTGAGCAGGAAATTCTATGGGCACAGTCCTTTTTGTGTTTAGGAGAAAGAATGGGTGAGTGCCTATCCTAAGGCACTCCAATTACTTTTCTCTCCAGTGCCTCGCTGTTAGCAGTTGCTGTCTCCTCAGGTAACAACTTTCTCCACTCTCATATCCATGTCCCTAATCAAGATTTCACACTTGTTTTCAGCTTTCTCAGGGGCTTTCCAGTACATTTCTCTGGTGCCCTGGTCAGTGAATGTCTTGGTCACTGTGTTCCCTTTTCAGTAGAGATGGTAGGAAGGAGGCTGTTCCATGAACCTGGCCACCACTGAGATACTGACTCCCTCCCACAGTGTTAGAATTTCTCCAAAATTAGAGAAATCAAGGGGTACTACAGTCCAGGGCCAGGCTAGCTTCTCTTTCTACTGCTCCCCTTAATGTTTTCAGACCTGATGAGCTTTTCCTTCTACTTGCCTTCCCATATCTGGCTTTCTTTGCTGCACTCATTTCTATGTACTTGTATTTTCTGGAACACGCCTTTGGAGCCTCTCTGCCTCATGCACTGCTGCCACCAGTCACCCATAATGGAAAAAATAACTAATTCATTTTCATATCCTCTAATTCTTTGTTGAAGTAGTCTCCCATATTCTACATTTTACTTAAATTTACCCAGTTGCTTATTTGCTTCTTTTTAAAAATCCTTAGTCTGTTTTGTTTTTAGAGACAGGGTCTTGCTTTGTATTGCAGGCTGGCCTTGAACTTACTATGTAACCCAGACTGAGCTCAAACTCACAGTGAGCCTCCTATCTCAGCCCTTCAAGTGATGGGACTACAAGCGTGCTCCACCACACCCAACTAGCCATCTTATTAACTGAATCATTCAGCTCCTTACTTACAGCTTCTTTAAATTGGTTGGTCATCTGAATAATTGATTAAATCAGCTGCTTTTTGTCTCTTTGCTGATCTCTTCAAAGATTTTCTTTTTTCTTTGGTTTGTTTTGTCTAGAAATTCATCTGCATCGGTATCAGTGACATCCACTTCTAGGGAGTTATGGTTTCTGGACGCATTTGTTCCCTGTTTTCTCATCTGCAGCATATTGTTGGATCTTGCTTCTTGATTCATTCTGCCAGTCTGTGTCTTTTGATTGGTGAATTAAGACCATTAACATTGATGGTTATAACCGATATGTATTGACTTGTTCTTGTCATGTTATTTTCCTGTTGTTGGCTCCCCATTTTTTCCCCTCCCTCTAATCGTTTGCTTTGTCTGATGGATTCCTTCTTTTGGGGTTTATGTAGTCTTTATGTCTTTCTAGGATAGTCTTCAGAACATTTTGGAGTCCTGGTTTGGTGGCCATAAATTTCCTCTGATATTCTTTGTCATGGAAGTATCTTATTTCTCCATCAGTTTGAAAGATATTTTTGTGGGGTACATGAATCGGGGTTGAAACTTGTTTTCCTTGGAGTACTTCACTCCAAGGTCTCCTTGACTTGAGAGTTTATGCTGAGAAGCCAGCTGTGATTCTGATGGACTTTCTTTTATAGGTGATTTGTTTCTTTTCTCTGACAACTTTTAAGATTCGGTTCTTGTGTTGAATTTCTGAAATCTTGACTATGATATACCTGGCTGTCAATTTTTTTTGATCATTGCTAAATGGAGTCCTATATGCTTCATTAATCTGCATGTCAAAATTTTTTTTCTCTACCAGGAAAGTTTTCTGCCATGATATCTGTGAACATTTTTTAAAGTCATTTGTGGTATCTCCTGCTTGTTCATTGACTCCAATCAATTTAAGTTATTCTTCTTTGTCTTACCTAACAGCTGCTGGATTGATTTCTCATGGTCCCTTGCTAGTTTTGAGAAATCTTTTTTTTCCTGGTGGCTAACTGCAAGCCTGTCTTCATTATCGGAGATCCTGTCCTCACATTGGCCTAATCTGCTTCAAATACTTTCAACACAGTTTTCATTCTCCTGGATAGCTGCTTGAATGTGCTTTGTGGATTGCATTTCTTTCCTATGCTGAGCTTCCATCGTTTTCTTACACTCTTCTATTTTTTTTTTTTTTTTTTTTTTTTTTTTTTTTTTTTTTTTTTTTTTTTTTTTTTTTTTTTTTTTTTTTTTTGTCTGTGTCTGCTCTAAAGTCGCTAAGCATGGTGTGTTTTTTGGTAATCTCTGTAGTTATCTGAGAGATTATTTCTGACTTCATTTTTTGCAGAGCCTCATTCAATTGCCTTGTTGTTTCCACTTCAGAGAGACCTGGTGGGGGCTTTCAGATTGTCCCACCTCATTGCCCCCTGGATTTGCCTTTGGCAAACTGGATGCTGGAGTTACCTTTTAGTTAAGTGTCATCTCATTTGCTTTTTTCTCTTTTTTTAGTTTAATTCTTGGAGTGATGCTTGTAAGTTGCCTACGGTGGGTTGTTTTATTGGTAGTATTTAGGACTCTTAGGTGATAACTACTTCTTTGAGGTACCTTCCAGGTATAGCTGGTTTTTGGGATTTGAGTTTGTTGGAAGATCTTACCACTTCAGTTGGTTGGAGATGAGAAGTTGTTGCTTGTTTGGCCTAGTCCCTGGTTCTTTGGCACTGTGTCACAGTATTTTCTGTGACCCTTAGTCACTCTCTGTCATGGAATACTAAGACCAATAGCTGTTTAGAACACTTGTCAATTTTGACTATAGTGGTACCAACAGCATCAAATATATCCTATAAAACAGCAAACTGAGCTAACCCTTAATTCTCCACTTTTAACCAAATGAACTAGGTTTATGATTATATAGAAAAATGTAAAACAAACCAGATAATTATTTGCCATATATAAGTTCATAATGTGTCAATTTTGCCCTCAAGCGTTCAAATTTAAAATGAGTTAAGGAGAAAATAGAGAAGTGGAAGAAGAGAAGGAGATTAGAAATAAGGTTGGAGGATAAGAGGGATCATGCCAACTTGGGGAAACTGAGGCAAAAGACTGAAAAAAAAGAGAGATGGAAGAGATAAAAGGAAGAACTGAATAGAACCACACGCACAATGACTTTAAGAACTATTTTGACAACCATATAAAAACAATGAAGGAGAAAGAAAAGAGAAAACCAGTCCACTTCCAAGATTTTCTCTGGGTTCACTAGTAGGCAACCTGTGGAGACACAGACCCAAATCATGCCGATCTATCCCAGCAAGCCAGCAGTTGCTTTATGGTGGAGTAGTGAATAATCTCAGCAGGCCTGCCCTGAGATCAGACTCACTGGGCTTGCTGCAGTCCAAGCAGTTTCCACAGGTCTGCTCCCAGCTGGCAGCTGCTAGGGGAAGCTGGCAGCAGTTCTGGGTTGTCAGCTCAACTGGCCCTTCTCCACAATGGCTCCTGGCTAATTGTTGTCTCAACCCCGGAGGACTAAGTCCTCTGCACTGGCCACCAGCCTGTGCAGTCCTCCATGTCTGCTGCTCCCCTCCACTGCCACATCTCTCTGTAGAGGTCTCTGGGGTTGCCAGCCATCACCATCACTGTGCATCCCCAGTTTTGAACAGCTTCTCTTGCAGAGTCCCATCTCAGGGCTAAGGCACTGCTAGCTACTACCTTCTTCTTCCTTGAAATTTTTCTTTTTACTCTCTCTGTGGGCTTCAACTTGTACTCCAGATTCTTCCTGGGTCCAGAGAATCCACTTCCTTCCTTCTTGTCTTCCTCACAATGCTGTATTCCAGCATCTGGACAGTGACTCTCAGAGAAGCTGTTTTCTCTGCTGCTTACTGCTCAGCCATCTTCCCGGAAGTCCTGAAGGTCATTTTTCCCTGTTCTCTCATGATTACTGTGGGGTTTTATTATTGTTGTC
>RJWM01046912.1:0-12084 GCA_004363535.1 Dasyprocta punctata
GGTCATGGTGGTGCATGCCTTTAATCCCAGCGCTCAGGAGGCTGAGAGGCAGGAGGATTGTTGTGAGTTCAAGACCAGCCTGGGCTACAAAGTGAGTTCAAGGCCAGCCTGAACTGCAGTGAGACTCTATCTCAAAAAATAGGGGAAGGGATTTAGCTCAGTGATTTAAGCACCTGCCTGGCAGGTGCGAGGTTGTGAGTTCAATCCCTGGTACAAAAAAAAAAAAAAAAAGGGTCTTCCTAAGTCACTTCGTTGCCCAGGCTGAGCTAGAACTTGTGATCCTCTTGTTTCAGCCTCCCAATATGCTGGAATTACAGGTGTGCATCACCATACCCAGATGGAAGAGGTTAATTTTTTGAGTAATAGTTGAATTTTTTTCAGATGGAAATGTATTTTAGATCAGCAATATCTTTGTAGAAATATGTGAGCCACGTGGATAATTTTAAATTATCCTATTGCCATATTACTGGAGCAGAAATAAACAGGTAAAACTAAATTTTACTTTTTCATATAAAAACACAGTAAGTCCCCAACTTAAAAACAGTTGAGCTGCGAACTTTCACAGGTGTATTCTTAAGTTTCACAGGTATGCTGTGTAAGACTCGTTGTGTCAGATTACAAATGAATCAGCTTAGATTCTCGGAATGGAAGTAGTTCATGAGTTCTGGATTTACTGTACTCTCATTTCCATATATAACCAGCTAATACTATCATTTCAGCAGAACAGTTTTTAAAAAATATTACACGTTTTTTGTAAAGATTTTGAAGTCTGACTTGTGATTTTTGCTTAATACATATTTCAGATCAAACCTATCAAATGCTCAGTTGTTAAATGTGACTGTACCATATTAGAGTCTAGGCTTGAAATTCAGAAAGGGTGTAGAGCCAGTAACTGTGAAATTTAGCTGTAGAATCAATAAATTTAGCATGAAGTTGCTGAGAGGGAAGGTAGCTTGTGCAAGATAATAAAGAAAATTTTAAGGCACGTCTATGTGTTACATTGAGTATAAAAGTATTACTTCCTTAGTTTTCTGAAATTACTGAAAGTATGTTGGGGTAAGCCTCAATGATTGATATAAAAATCTCAAATTACATTTGTTTAGAATTTCAGCTTATGTTTGGAATCCAAGCCAGGAAACAGTCCAGTAGAAAACACCACTGTTGTTTCAACTCTGCTCCATCAAACAAAAATTGATACAGGAGAAAGTAAATTTCCAGGTAATACTTTGAAAATATTTGATGTTTGGTGACATTTTGTTTGGTGACATTTTGTTACCGTTACAGAAAACTCATACCAGATAGAGTATTTTTCACATTTTTGATTACTTGTGGTTATGGTCAGTTCAGGTGGACTACACCTGTTGACTGATCTAAATACCGTCATACTACCTTTGTACAGTAACACTTACTCCTAAGTTACTCCCCCAACCCATTTCTTAAAATTTTATGTCCCATTAAGTTCCCCAACTCGGCCTTAAAATTGTGAACCTCCTCCCTCAGCCTCCCAAGTGGTTGGGATACCAGGCTGTGACACCTTGCCTGTCAGAAGTTCTTTTGTTTTATATTTCTCATTTTGTTGGCTACTTAACTCTCTGGAGAAGTGTTTCTCAATGAATCATTTGCATTGGTGGTGGTAGCAACTTATTTTTCAAACTTGACTGTGCTTTTCCATTTCAGGTTTTCATCTTTTATTTTCAGTAACTCATTTTTTCCCATCATTGAGTCTGTCTATGAGGATTTCAGTAAATGATGCAGTTTTCCCACTTATTTTTGTAATCTTGTGAAAAAAATTTTTACAATGAGTTGTGAGACGGGGATGCTCAGTTATAGGAGATGAAGCTCCTGAGGGGAGAAAAGAGAAATGTCTCGATTCCTGTTATTTCTCTCTACCCCCAAAGGAAAGGTATACCTGGAGCAGGGGTCAGGTAATAGCTACTGTTACCTGTTATTGTAACTTTTTCTCTTAGTAGGAAAAGTGATTAATATAAATGAGAAATGCATGAAGTCACTGAAAATAAAGCAGATTTATTACTGCATTTAATTATATGATTATGTCCAGAGACCTTAATTTTTTTAAACTTAGAAATGTTTTCGTTTGTTCCACTTAGTTTATGTAATTATGCGGGCATTGAAACAGTTTGCCTTGTGGTTTAAAGCTAGAATTTTTATTGAAATTAGAAGTAAACTATTAATCTACCACTAGATCTTTTTGAAGCTGTGAGATAATCTTTCTGTCTCTTCAGAGTAACTGCAACATGGATGTTCTATTTTTATTTATTTATTTATTTATTTAGTCTTTTTGAGACAGAGTCTCACTATGCAGTTCAGGCTGGCTAGCAAGTTTGTAGCCCAGGCTGGTCTCAAACTTGCAACGATCCTCCTGCCTCAACCTCCCGAGTGCTGGGATTACAGGCGTGTGCCACCATGTCCAGCAATTGGATATTCTAATTTTATCAAGTGTTTTCATTAAAAATGAAAATCTTCAATGCACTGAATGTTTTATGTATGATTATTTTGACATTTAGATAGAGGGCTATTAAAAAGCTTAATAAACAAGCTTTCTTAAAATTACAGGTTCAACTCCCAAACAGCAGATTATACTCAATAACCAAACATCTAAGGACAGTGATAACAGGTAAGATACTAATTTGACTTAGGTGTAAATTTGATAATTTAAATACTTTATCCTTTAAAGTTTAGGTGATTTTCCCCTAAAATATTATACAATTAACTATCAATTTATTGGGTCAGGGATCTTACTCAGCAGCACAAGTGCCCTCCTGGCAAGTGCCAGCTTGTGAATTTGATCCCCAGTACCAAAAAACCCCCTATCAGTTTATTCACAAATTTCCTCCCTCCTTCCCTCCCTCCTTTGTTTTTTTTTGGTACTGGGGATTGAACTCACAACCTTGTGCCTGCCAGGCAGGTGCTTTAAGTCACTGAGTTAAATCCACGGCCCTATTTTTTTAAGACAGGGTCTTACTATGCGGTTCAGGCTGGCCTTGAACTCATTTTGTAGCCCAAGGCTGGTCTTGAACTCACAATGATCCTCCTTCCTCAGCTTCCTGAGTGCTGGGATTAAAGGTGTGTGCCACCATGGCTGGCTCAAGTTTTCTTTTTATTACATATTTTCTGTGCCTATACTTTTTAAACAGATTTTTTTTTATTTTTGCAGGGTTGGGATTGGAACCAGGGCCTTATGCATGCTAGTCAAGTGTTCCACCATTGAGTTACAAATGTAGTTCCAAATACGTGTCATTTTTATGTTTCTTACTCAAGTGTCACTATGTAGTTCAGGCTGGCCTTGGATTCTCAATTCTCTGGCTTCAGCCACCTGAGTGCTGAGATTGCAGATATGCACCATCAAGCTCAGCTTCCCTGTACATATTTCTGATAGATTTTTAAAGTTAATGTAGCTGGGTGTGGTGGTGCACGCCTTTAATCCCAGCACTTGGGAGGCTGAGGTAGGAGGAGTGTTGTGGGTTTGAGGTTGGCTTGGGCTACAATGTGAGTGCAAGGCCGGCCTGAGCTACACAGTGTGACCCTGCCTCAAAAAACCAGGGCTGGGAGTTTGGCTCAGTGACTTAAGTGCCTGTCTGGCAGGCGCAAGGCTGTGAGTTCAATCCCCGGTGCCGCAAAAAAAAAATAAAAAAAAATAAAAAAAATAAAGTTAATGTATTATGGGCATCTTTTCTGTTTCCCTACCTCATTCATTTAAATCCTGTATTTGGTTTCATTCTGAGAATTTTCCATGATTTATTTATGTGCTTTATGGACATATTAGCTGTTTTTAGTTCATTTATATTAAATAATGCTCTACAGTAAACATGTATATTTGCCTGCTCATGTGACTGTATCTCTAGGATTGCCTAATTGCCATTCAAAATAGTTGTAGTTTATATTCCCATCAGCAGTATTTGAAAGTCCTTTCTGTGCACTCCTAGAAGTACTGGTTGTTTTTTTCTTTTTTCAATTTTATCTAAAAAAAAAAACAAAATTTCATAACAAAATAATAGAATAACAATAGTTAATACATTGCATATTGTTATCTTTAAAGTAGTTACTCAGAGTACAAGATATTGATACAGGGAAATGAAACTCCCGACCTACTATATGTCTAGTATGGATTCGTGTTCTCTGAAATTGAAGAATGAATTTTAGGAACAACAGAGGTTAAGACCAGAAATATTTATTGAGAGAAAGAAAAATTCTGTCTGAGAGAGAGATGGAAGGGGTCCCGAGTAGGTTGCCAAAGACTCTCTTTTTTAGTGACTTTTATGAAAAGGGTAAAACCATGATGGGGAAAACTGGGAACTTGCAAGGCAGATGGACATGAGGTGGGACAGAACTGTGGTCAACCAATAAGATTAATTGATTAGGTAAAATTGACCAAATCAGGGACAAGTGGGGAAGCAAGTCACATAGCAAGCAAGCATTCTTATGGATCAGTAGTGACTCTTTCTGTAGGGGCTTGGGATGGTAATTCCTGTCTTCTCAAGGTGATCCATACCTAATCCCTAATGTTTTATACTTAGGGTGTGGTTGCATTTGTTTTGTCTTCTGTCTTGAGATCTGGCCCACAGCAAGAGGTGTGTGTCTCTTCCAAGGTCACAAGACATCTGGTCCTCTGCGTGACTCCTTTGAGGGCCTAGCCCTGTCTGACTGCTTATAATATTCCTAACTAACTCAGCTGACTATAACAATATGGGCATAAAAAATTCTCCAAACAACGTTAGCACAAACTGTTCTTTTAAATGAACTAAGAAACTAGCAGTATAACTAAGTTGCATTTTTTTCCCTTTCCCTTTCTTCTTTTTCCCTATCTTCCACTGTAGTTTCACTTTTCTTTTGAACAGTTTCTTCCTATTTCACATTATCTGTTCTACATTTTGGTCCTTATTTACTCTTTCAGTTTCTTACACCAGGGAGACAATATGTTGTTTACACATGTGAGTCTGATGTATTTCACTTACGAATATGGTCTCAAGTTGCATCCATTTATCTATAAATGTCTCATGTTTATCCTTCTTTATGGCTGAGTAGTACCCTGTTGTATAAAAAGACCACATCTTTTTATCTTTTTTTGATAGGTATTTGGATTGTTTTCAAGATTTAGCTGTTACAAATTGTGCTGCTAATAAACAAGGGTTCACGTGTATTGCTGTGGTATAATATTTTTAATTTTTCTGAAAAGATACCCAGAACGATAATAACTGGGTCAGATGGGACCTCTAATCCTAGTTTTTTGACGAATATCTCTACTGATTTCTACAGTGGTTGCAGCAGTCTACATTCCCACCAATAGTGGAGAAGGATGCCTTTTCCCCACAGCCCCTCCAGCATTTGTTATTGGTTGATTTCTTGATGCTAGCCATTTTTTCTGGGGTGAGATGGAATCTTAGTGTTTTAATTTGCATCTGCTGAATGACCAGTGATATGTTTAACATTTTTTCATATATTTATTTGTTGTTTGTATTTCATCTGAGAAGTGCGTATTCATCTGAGATGCCCATTTTTGGATTGGGGGGGGTCTGATTTATTTTCAATTCTTTTTTTTTTTTTTTTTTGGAAGCGGAGATTGAACTCATGACCTCAAGCTTGCCAGGCAGGCGCTTGTGCCACTGAGCTATATCCCCAGCTATTTTCAGTTATTTATGTGTTCTACATATAAGTCCTTTGTCTGAGGGACAACTGGCTAAACTTTTTCACAGTCTGTGCATTGTCTTTTCACTCTGATGTTTCTTTTGCTGTGCAAAAATTTTTAAAAATCTGTATCATATTCACAGAGCCAAATACATAATCACGTGATCATCTCAGTAGTTACAAATGGAAGCATTTGACAAAGTCCAACACCCATTCATGATAAAAACCCTACAGCAAATTTGAATATATGGTCTTTATCTCAATCTGATAAAACCTATCTATGACAAATCAACAATCAACATTATACTAAATGGTTAAAAACAAAGTTTTCACTCTAAAATCAACAATAAGACAAGAGTGTCCACTATCACTCCTATTCAATACGGTTCTGGAAACATTAGCTGGAGCAGTCAGATAAGAGAAAGAAATTAAGGAGTGAAAAAGAAAAAATTAAAGGAATGAGGATAAGAAAGGAAGAAGTTAAATTATTATTTGTGGATGACATGATACTCTACATAGAAGACCCCAAAAACTCCACCAAAATATTTGTAGATTTAATAACCAAATCAGTAGTGTAGATGGGTACAAAGTCAGCACTCAAAAATCAGTAGCATTCTTGTACACAAACAGCAGACTTACTGAGAAATTAAGGAAATCCAAAAAAATGAAATACTTAGGAATCAGTCTACCAAGAGAGTAATAGATCTGTATACATTGAAAATTACAGTACTCTGAAATAGGAGATTTCAGAAAATGGAACGATATTCCTTGCTCATGGATAGGAAGAACCAATATAGTGAAAATGGCCATACTCCCAAAACTGATATGAATTCAATGCAATTCCAATCAAAATACTATTAGCATACTCCACAGAACTGAGAAAACATTCTTAAAATTCATTTGGAACCAGAAGAGACCCAGAATAGCAGAAGCTTTGCTGGGCAACATAGACAAGGCAGGAGGCATCACAATCCCTGACCTGAAATTGTACTACAAAGCTACTCTGATGAAATCAGCGTGGTACTGGCAAAAAGACATACCTGAGGGTCAGTGGTAGAGAATAGAAGATGCAGACACAACTTTAAACACACTCAGCCACCTTGTCTTTGGCAGAGGAGCCAAACATGCTCACTGGAGGAAAGACAGCCTCTTTCTTTCTTTCTTTCTTTTTTTTTTATGGCACCGGGGATCAAACTCAAAACCTCACACCTGCCAGAAAGGTGCTTTAGCCACTGAGCCAAACTCCCAGCCCTAAGACAGTCTCTTTAATAAATGGTGCTGAAAAAACTGGCTTTCCACATACTGAAGACTAAAACTAGACCCATGTCTGCAACCATGCACTAACCTAAAGTCAAAGTGGATCAAAGATCTAAATGTTAAAACAGAAACACTAAGTTTGCCGGAAGAGAAAGTAGGTAGAAATCTTGAAGACAGAGGTGGAGGCATAGATTTCATGAACAAAGACCAGATCATATGGGAAAGACTATAAAGAATCAACTGGGATCTCATTAAGAAGTGTACTGGTTCTTATTAATATGCAAGACAGTATTATAAATGAAAAAGTCTGTTTTCCTTGTTAGTATCGTAAATATGAAAATCTGTTTTTGCCTTTGTGTGTGCACGTGTGGTGCTGGGTGGTAAACCCAGGGCCTCATGCATGCTAGGCAAGTGTTCTGCCAGTAAGTGGCATCCTCCACCCTTGTTCTGTGCTTTGGATTTCCAACAAACTTAGGATAAACTGGGTGACTCAGATGGCTAAGTTATAAGACTTAAAACACATTTATACTGTAGTGGGTGCAGCAGTTTTTTGTTCCTTGAAGATTAGTATGTGTTTTCTCTTCTAAAAGTTTTGATTGACACGTAATTGTACATATTTATGGAATATAGTGTGATCTTCCAGTACCTGTACACAGTGTGTACTGATTGAATTGGGGTAGTCGATATGTCCATCACCTCAAATGTTTATCATTTCTTTGTGTGTGTGTGTTCTATGTATCAAAACCTATACTGATTATTTTAAAATACACAGTTGGTAACATAGTTATCCTGTGTCTATAAAACATTAGAACTTACTCCTCCTATCCAGCTGCACCCCTGTACCACTTTTTTTTTTTTAAGTTAAAGTTTTGCTGTGTAGTTCAGGCTGGCCTTGGACTCTTTGTATAGTCCAGGTGGGCCTTGAGCTCATGATGAGCCTCCTGCCTCATTCTTCTGAATGCTGCAGTTTACAGGCATGTGCCACGACACCTGGTGATTCCCCTATTTCTGTCAAGTATGCTCTTTTTATTCTTCTTCCTTTCACTCCTTCCTAGTCTGTAGTAACCAGTATTCTGTTTTCTCCTTTAGTGAGATTATTTTTTTAGTGAGTTTTTTTAGCTCTTGCATATAAATGGGATGATAGGCTATTTATCTTTCTGTGTGTGACTTATTTCACTTAATAATCATGTTGCTCCAAATGATAGGATTTGATTCTTTTTTATGATTGTATACTATTTGTTGTGTACCAGGTATGATCAAAATATATGGTGAGTATTTAAAAATTATTGCAGTAAAAAACAGATTGCCATTAGTCAACCTCAAAATACTTGCCCTTGCTTTGGACATACTTACATCATTGTTCGTATGACTTTCTGAGCTGTTCTGGGGGCTGTCTTTCATGTCTTTATGAAATGTGATAAAAAATATGGGGAATATGCTGCCACGTGACATTGGAAGGGAAAGGCAGGCTTGCGAAAATATTCGCGTGTGCCCTCATCTACTCTCACCAGCTCTGGCACTGTGCGACTTCTGATTCTTCTCCAAAGTCAAAATGACCATAAAAGGTACAGATTTTAAATCAGTTTAAGGACTGTAACGCAGTCACACCAGTGCAACTAGAGACATTTACAAGATAGGACTTCTAAAACTGTTTTGGAATGTGGCAAGAATGATGGGATAAGTGTGTTCCAAGTGAGGCGTGCATATGTTGAGGGGATAAATGGTATGACAAATTGTAAAAATTTAAATATTCACTGTTATTTTTCAGTCATTTCTCATGTTTGTATAAACACATCTTTATCCAGTCCTCCGTCAATGGGCACTTAAATTGATTCCACATCTTGGCTCTTGGTCCCCTGGAGGCCTTGCCTGTGGCCTCCTGGAGGCCAAGTGTGCGCTCTGTCACTGTGCTAGACCCTCACCTCTTTCTTTTTGATTTTTTTGAGGGGAGAGGTACTGGGAGTGGAATCCAGGACTTTCATATTGAACTTTGTTCCCCAGTCCTGTAGTTTGAGACAGGGTCTTGCTAAGTTGCCTGTAGTGCTGGAATTGTAGATTTTTTTTCAACTCACAGTTTGGGAGGTCCAAGGTCAAAGGGGCTCCAGTAGGTAAAGGCCTTGATTTTTTTAAAAAAGGTGTATCTTTTTCCACTTGAGGTTGAAATATGCCTTAGTTGTAATAGAAAAGAAATCTCTCCTCAGTAATTTAAAATGATGTGACTCTATAACATTTATCTTGTTTTTTTTTTTTTTTTTTTTGCGGCACTGGGGATTGAACTTACAGCCTTGCGTTGTTTTTTTTTTTTTTTTTAAAGGGAAAATCCTTCTTGGCTTAAATGTAGTTCCCATTTGGAGATAACAATTCCGAAGGATTTGAAGCTAAAAGAAGCAGAAAAAGCTGATGAAAAACAGTTGGTCATAGTAAGTATAGAATTTGATCTTTTAGAAATGTTCTAGCGTTCTATTTGTGCAAGGTGTTAAAGAATAAATTAATTCCTTTTTTTCCAAAAATTATTTTTGTTGTCATAAATTTTCATTACAGAAATTATTTTTGGTATTATAATAGTTCCCTAAAATATATAGTCCATTCTGTAACAAGTAATTCACTTCTCATATTTCTAGCTTTGTTTGTAGCAAATTTTGATATTTTATTTCACATCTGTTACTTTTTTTAGATATGTCCTTGGATTACTACTTTCTTTGAGTAGTAGACTGAGAAACTAAAATAACTGTTTAAGATTCAGACTTAGGTTTTCTGTCTCCCAGCTGGTGCCTTTTCTCCTCACTGCATTATGTGAGGTGACTTGCTGTCTGCCCGCTGCCCCTCTATTCATTTCTACTCATGCGCCATGGGCCTCTTTCCTGCCCACTCTCCTCACATGCAGTTCCCCTTCGTCATTCTGCTTTGCACTTCCTTTTCTCATTCATAGCTTTCACCTTCTTAACTCCCTTGGGGATAATGAATTTCTGGACTAACTGTGGCCCTCGAAGAGTGAAATGGTCACCTTCGTTGAGGTGTGCGATGTTTTCAGTGCCCTTGCATTGAAATCACGGGTACATTTGAGTAATCCAAACCGAAGAGTCCCGAAGTTGTTTTGTAACTCGACATGCCTTTTTTTTTTTTTTTTTTGGTGGTACCGGGGATCGAACTCACAACCTTGCGCCTGCAAGACAGGCGCTTAAACCACTGAGCCGAACTCCCAGTGCTGGTTTTTTGAGGCAGGGACCCACTAGGTAGCTCAGGCCAACCTTGTGCTCACATTGTAGCCTAAGCCAGCCTCGAACTCAGAATGCTCCGCCTACCTCAGCCTCCCCAGTGCTGGGATTAAAGGCGTGCACCACGCCTGGCTAACATGCTTTTTTTTTGAGCGAGGGACTTAGTGCCAGGGGCAGGTGTCTGACATCGTGGCCTGTTTATTGCTGAGCTAGCATGATCTTTTTCCTCTGTCTGCTTAGCTTTTCTCACCATCTCTCTCTCCATCACCAACTTGCGCTGTGGGCACCCAGAATTAAAACTGATGGCAAAGGAACAGGTGTCATTACAGATTTTTTTTTCCTAAAGTAGAATTTTAGCAAGGTTAATGATTCTCCCAGAAAAGTTACTTATTTCAGTTATTCTTAGAGAATTGTGGAAAGAAGAAAAAGTTTCATTTAAAATAGAACAGTGAGCTAAATGAAACTTTCCTTCCTTATAAAAGATTAATAAGCTGGGCATGGTGGCGCATGCCTTTAATCCCAGCACTCAGGAGGCTGAGGTAGGAGGAGCGTTGTGAGTTCGAGGCCAGCTTGGGCTACAATTCGAGTGCAAGGCCATCCTGAGCTACATAGTGCGACCCTGCCTCAAAAAACCAGGGCCGGGAATTTGGCTCAGTGGCTTAAGTGCCTGCCCTGGCAGGTGCGAGGTTGTGAGTTCGATCCCCGGTGCCACAAAAAAAAAAAAAAAAAAAAAAAGATGAATAAAGCTGGGAGTGGTGGCACACACCTTTAATCCCAGCACTCAGGAGGATTGTTGTGAGTTCCAGAGCAGCCTCGGCTACAAAATGAGTTCAAGGCCAGCCTGAACTGCATACTGAGACTGTGTCTCAAAAAATAGGGCCGAGGATCTAGCTCAATGATGTAAGCGCCTGCCTGGCAGGTGCAAGGTTGTGAGTTTGATCCCTGGTACCAAAAACCAAGAACATTCTTTATCTTGTGAAAACAGTTACTTGAGTTCTCTTTCTGTATATGTGGCCTATAATTCTTATTGTTTATCCTGAGTTGAGTCTTTCACCTGTTTGTTATAGCATTATTATGTAAAAATCCAAAGGTACACGGATAGTCACATAGAAATAAATTTGATATCTGCTGTTCTTCAATAAAATATTAAAACAACACACAATGCAGCCGGGCATGGTGGCGCATGCCTTTAATCCCAGCACTCGGGAGGCTGAGGTAGGAGGAGCGTTGTGAGTTCGAGGCCGGCTTGGGCTACAACGCGAGCGCAAGGCCGGCCTAAGCTACACAGTGCAACCCTGCCTCAAAAAACCAGGGCCAGGAGTTTGGCTCAGTGACTTAAGTGCCTGTCTGACAGGCACGAGGTTGTGAGTTCAATCCCTGGTGCCACAAAAAAGAAAACAAAAACACAAAGCATAGTGTTTTTAAATGTATATATTGTAATTTTAAAATTACATTTTGCAATAATGTAATTTAGTCATTAATTTGAAATAGTGTGTAAATACTTTGGAGTTTGACAGTAAGGTGAAAAAAGAGCTGTGTTGATTAAAAACTCAGTTGGAATGACTGAAGGCAATATAGAAAAAGCAGGTCACCAGAGTAATAGGGACTCTAGTCAGTGTAATCAAAGCATTTGTTTTGAGGCTAGACAGTAGATTGTAATAGCGGAGATTAACTTTGTAAGAATTTGCCTAGAAATTTTTCAGAAGACATAGTGAAAGGAAAATTTGTTTTATCATGTGTAGTGTGCTTCTGTTGCCAGATCAATGTGGTAGTGAATTTGGATTAAACAGAATCTAGATCTTCATGTCGAATATGGGAGTCATAAGTGGCTGTTGAATACTTGAAATGTGTCTAAAGAGAGCTGAAATAATGCCGTAAGTGTAAGAATTAACTACTGCATTTCAAAGACTATTACAATAAAAGAATGTGAAGTATCTCAGTGTTAGGTTATGTTTTGTTAAAGTGGTAT
>RJWM01046913.1:0-12131 GCA_004363535.1 Dasyprocta punctata
TTATAAAGCATTTGAGGTGAAACTCAGCCTCAGAAAATAATATGATGCAAATATCGATGTGCACATCCACTGAAGTTAGAGTAAAGGAGACTTTTTCTTTTCATGATAACTGGAAAGTGCTAGACTGGCTTCCAAGGCACAGATCTGGGGAGCAGTATATGGAGCGGTTGGATGTGTGAGCTCATGTAGAATGACTAACTGAAGACACATATATCCCAGTAATTTGATTTTTATCTTTGCAACTTTGAAAAGTCACTTTTAAAGTTCTTTTTCTTTTTCTTTTGGTCTCTCTCTTTTGTCATTGTCCTCTTCATTCATTAAAAATTAAAATGAAAATATAGTAAAACTTTTATTCATTGTCCTTTACTGTCTATTCAACTTAGTTTTCTCATATTAGTTCCTTATCCTTGAAAGCAAATATGAAATGAGAGTAATAATTTAGAGCTTGAATTCTATCAGTCATCTTGATTGAGATCGTGTCTAAATATGTGGAAGCAAATATATTCTCTATTAAATGTATTAAGTTTTTGGATTGTATGGGAAGCTATGTTCAACATTAAATACGGCTATTTCTGATTGATCCACTTTCTAAAAATAGATAGCTTTAATCCATACTTTCTATATGATGAAAATGGGAAGTATCATCTTTCTGAAAATTTGTAAATGCTCTCTGCTCCAAATCAACTCATAATATTCAACTGTGGGAACATTCATATTAAAAATAGCAATATTCTTATTTGGAAAAGTAGTAGGGGTGGTATTCAGATGTTAGTACAAATGACTTTTTTTGTTTTATGCTTTTTTATTGACATAAATTATGTCTCAGTTGTGAAAGAAATAATGCTCTGGTCAGACCTCATCTCTCCATCCCAGCTCCATGTCTTGAGATCACACTTTAGTGAGAGAGAAGAGAACAGAGCCAGTCAGAAGCTGGGCAATCAGCAAAGGAAGGACGGGAAGCCCTTCTCTGTAGGACAGATGGGAAGCCTGAGCCCATTTTCCAGGTAGGGACACAGGGCCCGTCCAAGTCTGACTGGGCCACATTGGACATTAGGCCAAGCCGCTTCTGCTCTCCTATGAGTGCACAAAGCAGACAGACTCTGAGGACCCAGGGGATTAAAGAGCTAAACCTAACGGGGCTTTTAATCTTTTTCAAGGGTTCTTCAGGCAGATATGTGAACTTAGTGAGGGTCATGAAATCCCAGATTCTTTGGTCCTCATAGCTCTGCAGTGTGGGAGGGGATCGCAGGACCAGCCAGGGTCAGAGCTCCTCCAGACAGAGACTCACAGACCCTGGGGTGCACACCTAGCCTGGGCATCAGGAGACAACTTGCATGACCAGTCTGGAGATGAACTTTGAGCATTCACAGAAACCCCTGTAACCTTGAGGACAAGGGCTGCCCTGAGAATTACAGCGAGGTCACTGGGGTGATGGAAAGCACCAAGGGAATCAAGTGACATGAGGATCTGAAGGGGAGAACAAAGCCAGTCTCTCATAATGAGAGCACCGAGGGCCTTGCTAGGAGAATGTAACACCTCTCTCGTTGAGTGTGCTTGTCCCAGCACAGGCTGGTTCTCAGTACTGACACATTCCTCCCTAGAATATTTCCAATAGTCACAGTAGTCTCAGGTTTTGCTCCTTTACGCACAAGGCCACTATACAATTAAATGTCAGTTGGTCAAAATGCCTTAAGAGCTTTCAATTGCTCAGTGGTATGCTAAATAACTGTGCTAGAGGAAAAGCAAAACCAAAGATGCTATAATAACATCTAGACAAAGAAAGCAAATTTTCTATGAAAGCCCAGAGAAAAAATCTTAATGTCTTCCAAAAGGTAAGGGAATAATTAATTGTGAGGTCACTTTATAAAAATAAAGACTTTACATTTTACTTTCAGTTTTTCTTCTCAAGTTTCTTTCAGATGAATGGTCTATTACATTTTCAAATTTACAAAATATTGTCACAAAGAGAAATCTCTTTAGATTCCACTTCAATTAGCTCAGTCAACTGATGGCCAAATTAATAACTGAGTTAATTTTGCAGTATGCAGCAAGTAAACATTTCACCCATGATTTCTAACCCCCACACAAATTACAGCAATGAGGATAATACTGATTCATATAAAGGGATATTTTGTGTGGTATTCCAGTTATTATTTCACAGCTAGAAATCTTAATGAGAAAAATTAGTCAAAAGTGATTTCATATTATTTTGCAGACACATAGAAGTTCATTCTTGTTACAAAATAAATTTAATTTGAATCACATCAGACTGTTGCACACATCTGGTTTTATACCTGATTTGAATTCAAAGTTGAATATCTTGATGTTTCTAAGCTTTCTGTCTAGCTCATGATACTGAACTATGCACGACTCGAGAGAGGAAAGTCATGTAACAGATCATGTGCTATATGCGTATTTGTTTTAGAACTCATTTGCAGTGAATCATGGTTCCATTCACAGTGAGGAGGAGTTGGTACACAAACATAGCACATTTCAATTCTTTCTAAGCCCCATTGCCTTCCCCTCACTCGATCTCTTGGTCTTCTTCCCTGTTGCAAAGGTTTTAAATATTGCCTATTATCTGTTTTATTTTGATCTTTATTTAGACTTTGAGATTCTCATGTAAAAGAAACTATGAGATTTGAAAGCTTTGTGAATGTTTTACTTCACTTGCCATTATGGTCACAAGTTTCATGCATTTTCCTACTAAGGCCGCAAAGTTATCTTCTTCTAAGATGGTAAAGCAGTACTCCATTGTATAACACCACATTTTCTTTGTCCATTCAACGATGATGGTCATACAAATCACTTCCAGGATGGAATTATAATGAGCTCTGATGCTACAGACGCTGGTGTGTTTGCATCTCTGTAATGTGATGTCTTTAACTCACCATTTTGCAGTTAACTTCAACTTTACAATATGAAGAATCAGACACTTCTGAGGGAGTTCTTGCTCTTGAGACTGACAGACAGCAGGGTGCTGATGGGGCTGCAGGCTGCCCTCTTCTCCCTAATCTACCTATTGGCCATGCTGGAGAATCTGACCATCCTCCTCCTCACCGTTCTCGACCACCACCTCCACACCCCCATGTACTTCTTCCTCAGGCATCTGTCCTTCCTGGACCTGTGTCTCATCTCCACTACAGTCCCCAAATACAGTCTCAACTCCATCACCCTTAGTGACTCCATCTCTTTCTTGGGCTGTGTGTGTCAGCTCTTCTTGGTGGTGCAGATGGCAGCATCAGAGGTGGGAATCCTGACTGCCATGTCCTACGATCGCTATGTTGCCATCTGCCACCCTCTGCACTATGAGGCTGTGATGAGCAAAGGGTGCTGTGTCCAGTCTGTGGCTCTGTCCTGGCTAAATGGAGTGGTGTTTGGAATCTTGTACTCAGCTGGGACATTCTCTCTGGAGTTCTGTGACTCAAATCGGATTCACCAATTTTTCTGTGACGTCCCTTCCCTGCTAGAGCTCAGTTGTTCTGAGGAGCACCACACTGTCAATGTGAGCGTGGCCCTTGGCGTGCTCTATGCATTCTCATGTTTGTTTTGCATCCTGATCTCCTATGTGTTTATTTTCTCTACTGTGTTGAAGATGCCGTCCCGACAGAGCTGGTCCAAAGCCTTCTCCACCTGCATGCCCCACCTGGTGGTTGTGGGCACTTTTCTCCTCACTAGTTCTGCTGCTTATTTAAAGCCTGCTTCGAATGCTCCCCCTATTACAGACTTTCTGTGCTCTGTGTTCTACTCTGTGGTGCCTCCAGCACTGAACCCCATTATCTACTGTCTGAGAAACAGGGACATTCAGTCAGCTCTGAGTAAACTCCTAAGTAATGGGAGAAGTGCACTGCAAGTTCACTATAGTTAATGTGATTAAGCACATTCCCTTCCTTGTTCTCCCCTTCTTAGCTGTTGAGATGATTCCTAATTCGAGGTCAACATAACCTATGGTCATTTAATGCTGATCTCTGGGTTTCAGTTTCAATAGCAAGTAAATCATTTCCTAGGCTTCTTCACTTTACAGTTTTTATGTTACAGAAACTATGATGGTTTTTCTTTTGCACCTTTGTGGTTTTTGTTCTGCCATATATACGAGCATTATGTGAAGTTCTTGCTCCTCCTAAACACTCATCTATACTGACTTCCTCTGTATTTTGTTGATGTTTAATTTTTCTAATTTTTTCATTGATGATTAGACTATATTGTAACTTCTGATTTTTACTTTTCATTGAAAATTATTGTAAATTAAATTTATGATTTAAACATAATTGTGTAATTTTTATGTCTTTAATTTTTTCACAGGCTTTACTTGTAATATATTTTGATGTATTGAATATAACAATTTGATCTTTCACATATTTGTTTTTTCTGAAATAAATCATGATGCTGATTGCAAATATTATTCTCCTTACTAAAAACTGTTTATTTCTAATATGCACATTCCTGATGTTTTCTAACTGAAACTTGCTGTTTATGAAAGTTTCAAAAGCTACAACTTGTAACTGTGATATGTCCTAGTTTCTCCAAAATCTCAATTTCACATGACATTTCCAATATCCTCAGTATATAAAATAATGTGTTTTTTTTTCTCTGGCTATGGGACACAGTTCTGCTGCCCTCGTTAGTATGCTACTGCTTCCCCAGAAGAGGAAAGTTAATGCTTGCTGAGCACCATTGCTTCCCAACACACTTTAACATCTGCCAGTCCTTCCACAGGGCAGGAGGGAGCAGCATGGCTTTGGGTACAGAGCCGATGGCACAGAACATAGTAAATGCTGTGGCCCCTGGCAATGCCTTCAGACACTGTCTACCACTGACCATCTTTGAAATTGGCTCCTATTGCTTGCCTCATGGACCCTTGTATTGTACAAATTCTACTCAAATTTCAAGTGTAGTTTAGGGCCGGGCATGGTGGCACATGCTTTTAATCCCAGCACTCAGGAAGCTGAGGTAGGAGGAATGTTGTGAGTTCGAGGCCGGCTTGTGCTACAACACAAGTGCAAGGTCAATCTGAGCTACATAGGGCGACCCTGCCTCAAAAAACTAGGGCCAGGAGTTTGGCTCAGTGGCTTAAGCGCCTGTCTGGCAGGTGTGAGGTTGTGAGTTCAATCCTCGGTGCCACAAAACAATAAAATAAATAAATAAATGTGTAGTTTAAATAGAATGTAACTACAAAGAATAATAAACCCCTTGGTTTCACATTTTCAATCTCTAAACACACTTGAATTCAGTAAAAATTTAAGTACCTCTTCTTGAATATTTCTTCCTTGCTATGCAAATTTCAGCATCATTATTTGTACTGCACTACTTCTCCACTTGAAATCAGTGCCCTGCTGTGTAAGGTTGATACAAGTAATGCACCTGAGATATGTCCATCTCAGTAATTGCAAATGACATATAGGGCAATTGTTAAACGTGTTAAAGTAGGTTTATACCTCAATTCTAAACTCCTCGTGTCTAAAGAAAGATAACCAAGAGGTCTTTGGTAAACTCAGTACTTAGGGCTAAAGGATTTTGAAATATCAGACAATGGAAATCCACAAATGTGTTGTCAGTAGCATGGTTACGGTACTGTAATTTTCTTTTGAATTTTGTTATGAAATAAAAGCTTGATCATGTTGTGGAGCAGAAACCTATTGTATATAAATTAATATATTCTAATTCAATGCATCATTAACATTTTATAAAAAGAAATATTATGGGATTATTATCATTGCAAGAGAATTCAGGTTGCGTAAGTACTTAAAAGTAAGTTAATTTCTTTTTAAATTACCCCATGTTAACAAAAAAATATTGCCCCATATATAGCATGATGTAGGAGCATGGGACATCTTAATATTTCAGGTATGTATGTTCAAATGGATGAACATTGATTTTGTGTCCATATTTCCGATGATAAAATAAATTACAAATTAAAAGGAGCTAGTGAACTAGTGTAAATATATATATAAATATATATATATTTATATATATAATGTATGCTTACATATAGTGTAAATATATCTGGGTGAGTACACATAATTTAAAACAGTAAAAATATCATTTGTGGTACTTCAAGGGAGAATTTCAAGTAAAAATGATGTAAAATCCAAATATATTAAAATATGTAAGAAATCGATAATTGCATTGACGTAGAAATAAAAGTGATATTGGAGATTAAATCATCAAAAAACAAACCTAAGCAAACTATTCTCCACCAATTTTAATCTCTCTTTAAGTAGCCCTTTTCAAAGCAACAACTTTTATCAAAAGAACACACTGAAAAATATTACAACAAAATTTTAAATGTGAATCAGTAAGCATAGTATGTATCACAGGTTGAACCAACAGCACTGCAGAATGGCAGTCATAAAACCTTTAGCACATGTGACTTTAGGGTTCTTCTAAGGTCCCAACCATAGCAATGGGAAAAACACAGGGTCACATACTAGCAGAATCGTGGCAATATCTAGGTAAATCCAACAGCAGCCCTGAGGTTTCTCATTCCACCCAATGGCTATAGATTCAATTTTCTTTGTTATGTTGGCAGGTTGATATGTCATTACTGCATCCGTTCTTGCTTCCAGTACTTAGGGAGAATCAGAGAATTGAGCTATGTTCTAGGAATCCCAGTTGTTTCATAGTCGGCCATTTCACTGTGTGAGGCATCTTCAAAGGCCCAGAGATCTGAGAGATGATTGTTTAGGGAAGGTGGCAACATTTTCAATGTTAAAATCTCAGGGCACCCTCAGTTCCTCAGATACCTCCCAGCCCGGATTATCTTATTACATTTCCAGTCTTGGTATAAGAGTGGATACAAAGAAAGTTGCCTGTGCGCACAGACTGGGGGTGAAGATGAGCCCGTAATGCAGAGGGTGACAAATGGCCACATAGTGGTCACAGGACATGACCACCAGGAGAGCAAGCTCTGCAAATGCAAAGAAAATATGCAGTAAAACTTGAGCAACAGTCTTTGAGTGAAATGGAGTTGCTACCTGTGAAGGAACTAATAATTGATTTGGGAACAATAACTGAGATGCTACAAAGGTCTATGAGTGGCAGATTACTTATAAAAAAGTACATTGGAGAGTGAAAACAGTGGTTTATCATTATGACTGTGATGGTCACAAGGTTTCCAAATAGAGATTCCAGAAATGCACTAAGAAAAAAATATTGCAGAACTTGAAGCTCTCTAGAACTTGAGATGTCTATCAGAAGGAATTCACTGATTATGGTGTAGTTGTCTACTCTGCTAATGCTGTACGGTCTCCATGGAGTCACAAATTCAAATGGTGAGATCATGCTATGCACCAAAGAACAACCATCCACTCACATAAATGCACACTTTCTAACTTGGAACTCAGGAGAAAAAAATGGGTAAAGGAAACATTTCTGTGAATGCAGGTAAAAGAGAACATGTTAGTTAATTTTATATAAAACTGAGTTCTTTGTCTAGCAAAATTGAAGGATAAAAAGAGGAATGGACAACAGTTCATATTTGGAACAATAAGAAGAGAAAAGTTCTTGTATACCAAATGTGGAACAAAGTCCAGTCATGGTTTGGGTTATTTCAGAGGAGATGACTTCAACAAAGAGAACTCATTATCTGGGCATCTCTGCATATATGGAGATAGGAAGGGATGCAAAATCTAACTTAGAATACCCTGCATGAAAGTCTTCTTCCTTGTGGTAAGAGTCCTTGTCTCTCTATTCTCATCCCAAGATTTTATACTTTTTTGAACTGGCCTTTGTATCTCTAAATTTGGCTTAGTTGCTTAAATTAGTTCTCAATTTGGGTAGATTATTAGCTTTCCTTTTACACTTCAAGGCCCAAAGGCTAGTTGGTTACTTGCTTAATTCTTACATGGGACATTGTCACAGGTTTCTCTGACTTCCTTCTTAAATTCATTAAAATAAGGTATTTTAAAATGTATATGTTTTGTGTACATTTCAAGAACTGTAGTGAAATGTATTTGTTTAATATCCATAGTCTTAAAGTTCCAGTGATTTGAAGATTTTATGTAAATACAGACTATAGAATCTCTTAGTTATTGGGTCACATTAAAAATATTTCTCCAAAATGTCTCATGCAACTCTGGCTGGTAGCATCCAGTGGCATTTTCTATTTATTTCTGGGTGATATGGTCTTATGTTTGGTGAGTTTCAGAGATCACGTGGAGTGGCAGATGGTGTTGAATATTTCACAGCTGCTACTTGCTCTCCTCATTCTTCAGGGGACTCCAAAGGTTTCTGACTCTCTGCTTAACTCGTCTGCTGCTCCATAGTTTCCAGAGTTAGTGTATTGCTCTAGATTTCTTAGGAGGATATAACTGCACAGAATACTTCCAAATTTAGTTGCATATTTCCCCAAGAGTATCTTCAATTATTCCATTTTATTTTCATGAAATTTCATGGTAAAACTCTTCCTGCAAGCAGACTTCTGTGTTGTCCTATAAAATATAGCTGAAGAATGTTCTAGTCATGTTTCCTGCAGTGGTTCATTTTCTAAGCCATTTTTCCACCACTGCGTGAAAAGTAGTTTAACAAGTTCCTTAAGAGTAAGGCAGTTAGCCGGGCGTGGTAGTGCACGCCTTTAATCCCAGCACTTGGGAGGCTGAGGTAGGCGGAGCATTGTGAGTTCGGAGACGGCTTGGGCTACAACGCGAGCGCAAGGCTGGCCTGAGCTACATAGTGCAACCCTGCCTCAAAAAACCAGGTCCGGGAGTTTGGCTCAGCAGCTTAAGCGCCTGTCCGGCAGGTGCGAATCTGTGAGTTCGATCCCCAGTGCAGCAGGAAAAAAAAAAAAAAAGACTAAGGCAGTTCATTAGGTGAAGAGCACAGACAGAGTGGGGTAATGAGGCACACTGATGGAAATTTAAGAAAAAAATCATGAACAAGACTTTGGAGGAAAAAATGACCTTAGCTTTGAACCTTCGCTTTCATTTGCTTCCTTTCTTTCCTGTCCTGCCCTGTCCTGTCCTGTTGTTTCTTTTGGTTCCCTTTGCTTCTCTTCCCTTCTTTTTCTCGGGCAACATTATGTGCTGCTGTATTCTCATAAAGAAAAGTAGAACCATCCCTTATAAAGTTCTTGAGTTCAGAGGGAATTATAATGCAAAATAACCAGGTTTTCTCAGGTCCTACTGTATTGTAAACACTGTAGAAGTTCTGGATTACACAGCCTGAGATCCAAGTGGTCATTTTTTTTTATTAACTTCACAGAGATACCTGAGATTCATATCCACTACAGCATTGAGTAATTTCTATTTTCTGCTTACATAAAAGTAACTCCAGCTTTAGAGACCTCAGTAGCAACCCATTGAGTACATTTCCTGGAAACGCAGGAGCTCTTCTCCTTATTTCCAATTTAAACAATTCTGGCTTCCTTTGGTTCAAAACTCCATGCTTCAGTCTTTGCAAATCTATTAGCCTGGTACATAAAATAAAAAATTATCATTTTCTTTTTCCCCATTTTTTGTGTCACATATCTTTAGATACCATTTTTTGAAACTAATACTAGCCAATTAAAATTAATAAGCATTCAAAAACATTTAGTTTACTCTGAGAATACATTTTTCATAGGGTACAAAAGTAACTATGCTAATAATCTTACAGTAAGACAAGATTTTTTTTTACTCTACAATATATTAATAGAAATAGCATCTAATTTGTTTGATTTTGAAATTTAACCCCACAAATTAAAGCATCAAAAATACCTGAATGATTAGTTAACATATGCCATCTCCACATGAATGCTGCTTTTACAAAACTTAGGGAGACTTTACAATGTTTAAGATCCCTTCTTTTTTCTTTAGCCAATGAAATCAAGGCATCACTTTTGAGGGAGAGTCACTGTCATCAAGGAGCATATCAGTAATTCTGCTTCTGAGTTATTTATAAGTGTTGCCATTACTTATGAAGTCCATGTCACTGCAACCTCCAGAAAGGTCACTTTTGCTGAGCTCCTAATTAGCAAGGAGTCTTTTATCAGACCATTAGATATTAATTAGATTTCTAATATTATGTATTAGAAATGAAATAACCAAAAATTGATTATGAAAAAGCATTGAAAAATTATTTTAGAATCTCTAGAGATCAAGCAATTTTTCAAGATTCTGTCTATTAAAGACCCTGATGTACATCATAGCAAACTCACAGGTTTTTGTAATCTCTAACAATACTCCTTCCTAACTCTTAGGTTTTAAATTCCAGTCTGGAGGAAAATTGGACAAAAGAGGAAGTAGAATGAAACTCCAACGGAAGTTAAAGGAGCTGTTAGTAATAAACTGAGCACTGTTAGAGAGTTAGAGTCCATGTGTGGGTGGTGACGCAGGCATAAGGTGGCTCCTGACCACAAGCAGCTGAGGTCCACGCAGGGAAGGTGGGAGGGTCCACAGGCACATGAGGAAGCAAGCACAGAAAACACTTGATGGAATGAAAGGGAAGACTCAGGCTTGTCAAGTTTCTAGTTAGAGGTGGAGTGTTGGTACTGACTCCTTAAGCATTGTTTTGTTTTTTACTATGAGTTAAATTCAGCTTTTAAACCAGGTGTGGTGGCACATGCCTTTAATCTCAGCACTCAGCAGGCTGAGGCAGGAGGATCTTTGTGAGTTTGAGACTGGCCTGGGCTACAGAGTGAGCTCAAGACCAGTCTGAACTGCATATTCAAACCCTGTCTCAAAAAATAGAGCTGGGGATTTAGCTCAGTGGCATAAATGCCTGGCAGGAATGAGGTTAGGAGTTCGATTCCCTGTACCAAAAAATAAAAATTCAGCTTTTAAAAATATACAGTCTCCTAGTGTTCCACTCCTTAATCCTGACAGTCTCTGAATTAATTATGTTAATAAAATAGAGATTCTAAAAGCAAAGACTCTACATGCCTACTAATATTAAATCAATGGTGTTCTGAATGCCCATATGAACTATCACAATTTCAATGATTGAAGATAAAATCTCAAGTGTATATTATTAATACAGAGAGAAGGATTGCATCTAGAAATCCTTTTCCTCAACCCCCTTGAGTTGGACAGCACCCCATGATCAATCCTTCTACTGTTCTGAGAAGAGCAGAAATTAATATAACTGGGCCCCAGGAAACATTTGAAGTCCCAGCCCAGTGCACATGAGACTTATATCTGTGACCTGAATGAAGGAATCCGACCACCACCATCCTGGTCTAAGCAGAGGCCACTTGAAATCCCTTCCCCCTGCTATGCCTTTTCACTTGCTGCAGATACATCATCCCACGTCAGTAAGGCCCAATAATCATCTCTGCACCCTGTAATTTCTGATTGCTGTTCAGCCCTACTCTTGGCAAGCAACACCCAACACCTTGGAAGTCCTCAAGCCAGATAGACCCCTGGATACTCTCTTATCAGTTACTATGTGCTCCTTAATTACTCAAATTCTGGTAAATACCTCTTTAGTTTGCTTTCTGAAAATTCTTACACCCCTTGATTGGTTTAAAATGCAATCTTTGGCCAATAGATCCATATTTTATTCAGTCAATTGCCTGAATTTTGCATTTATGATATCCAGAGTCTCTGTAATCTTGTTACCTTCTTGCAAAGAAGTAGAATGAGTCAGGTGATGCTTGTGCCAGAGCTTTCTTTACTCTATGCTCGTGTGTGTGTGTGTGTGTGTGTGCACATGTGTGTGTGAGTCGACCTCTCTCTCTGCCCCACTGAAGTTAGGTCCTACGTTGGAGTTCTAAATCACAATACTTCATCTCATTTCAGTCTACATTGCAAAAAAAAGGGGTAAAGGCAGTGAAATTCAAGTTGGTGATTTTAGGGAAAAAAACAAAATTTCACCAGTATTTTTACAAAGACTGAAGAAATTGTTTTGCTTGAGCTGAACAATTTCCACATCTTTTTTTTCTCTTTTCTTTTCATCTTTTTCTTTTTGGATCCTTTTGAGATAAAGCTATTTATATAGGTTTTTCAGATAACCAAACTGATTAAAACATCATTCCATCTAAGGAGCCAGCCCCTAGACTTCATTTGTGTCTAAGCAGGTAAGTCTATTGCTAATCTTTAAAAACTCTGTCCCCCAGATCATGTAGAAAAGGAGCATAAATATTTTAGGCCTAGGGAAACAAAAATTGACAAGTTTTCCTCTGGCTTCCTATTTGAATGGGTATGTGTATTTAAATG
>RJWM01046914.1:0-12122 GCA_004363535.1 Dasyprocta punctata
CTCCCTTCCTCCCTCCCTCCCTCGACTGAACATTTGTTGAGAACAAGAATGACATCTGATGGACCCGAGCATTTCTGGTGCCTGGCGGAATGAATCAGTCCCGGCTTCCTCCGCATTGGAGAGTGAGTATATGAAGGGGGCTTCGTCCCAGCTGACAGTCGGGGGGAATAGCAGTCCTCTTGCAGACCTCAGAGGAGACTCTGCCTGTCTACAGGCCGTTTCCTGTCTGCAGAATTACTTCTGGTCCTTTCCTTCGAGTTGGAGTCTGAGCTTGGGCCACAGGAAGAGGGCAGAATCCAAGGGGCGCCTCGTGGGGAACCTCCCAACACCAACGGCCCGGGCTCCCCTGTGTAACTTCTGAAGTGGCTCGCCCGAAGGATTAAATGGGGGGTTGTGGAGTTTGTGTCACCTTCCTCCCCTCAAATGTCCGTGCTAAGTATTCAAATCCAGCTCCCCGTGTGTGCACTACGGGTTTATTCTCACCCAAATCTTTGGCATTGGGTTAGAGAGGGAAGAGGGCCCACTCTGTGCTGCCCGACGAGATCCTTGTGGTGCCAGTCAACGCAGGGCGGATCACACACAGCATTCACAGACCCCACTGCCACTTCATCCAGATGGGGCTAACATGGCGCGCTCCCTCCGCACGGAGGGGAAAGTGCCCTCGGCCAGGCCACCAGGGCGCCTGGAGGGGTTATCCCACTAGCAGAGCAAAGAAAAAGAGAGCAGCGATCTTCTACCCATGAGAGGGCAGCTAGGTCACAGCGACGTCTGCCAGGGTACCCGAATCCCACGTGGGCTTTGCCGGCTCCCAGATGCTTCTGTTTTGCTACTTACTTTGGAGAAACTGATTTTCCTTCCATAGGCAAAAACAACTGGGCAGTGAGAGCCACAGATATCTACAAAAGAAAGAGCGAGCAATGACTCTGTCTCATCGGAGGAACTTGCTGCAGCCAACAGGAGAACCACAGGCCAACAACCAAGACCCCGGGACCACAACCACAGCTGGAAGACTGCACCACTGTTCACTAGACAGCTTTTAATATTTAATATGTGCTTGCGGGTCATTACATAATCCTTGTACGCATCATATGATTAAATAAAATGCATAGGGACCACACGGGAAAATATTTCAGTTCCCTAAAATTAAGCCCTCATAATTGCTTCATGTCATAACTACTTTGGTGATACGATGATATTTTTCTCATCTTCCCCCACCGAAAAAAACCTCTCTAGCTTTTCACTCTCCCACCATCGCTGGTGTAGACAGTTGGCGATGGTTTGTGTTACTTCTTCGGTGCATACGTAACAGGGTGAGGTCACGGGGGGTGCATGTTATGGAACAGAGGTTTGTTTGTGTGCATACGTTTGTTTTTTATGGGGAAGGAGTATAAAGGAAAGAAAAACACCAGCGGCAATACAGCAGTGAGTGGCTCTGTGAACACCCAGTGTGCGGGCCCGGGGTTCTCCCGACGCGGCCCGAGTGGATCGGCCGCTGGGGCTGCTCCAGGCAGGTGCTGACCCCGGCCCACTCGAGTGACAGCAGAAGCCAGGCAGGAGGTGCGATCGGTAGGTGACACAGCGGGAGGGGACACGCTGGTTTCGGAGTGACACTCACGGGCCTGCCCAGCCAGCTGTGGGGCAGATCCGCCCTCACCGCCAGGGATGCTGCTCGGTGGGGTGCGCAGCAGGCCCTGCCTCCCAGCGACTCCCGGAAGGAGGAGGGACCGGGCAGCTGCCCACCTCAGCCTCCACCCTGCCCTCTGCCGCAGATCAGTCACCATGCTTCCTTGTCCTGTCGCTGGACCTTGAGGTGACCTCCCAGAGCCAGGTTCCGGGCTGTGGAGGTTGCTTTGTCCATGGGCGGGTCTAGCAAGAGGATCTAGAACCCCAGAACCTGGTTTGGGGCTCCAGGGAGGAAGGTCAGCACTCCTGGGGAAGGTGATGGCCAGCTGTGGACACTGGGACACTCACAACTAGGAGGGGCCAGCCAGAGGTGGCAGCTAACAGCTGAGGATGAGCAGGGCCCGGGAGGGGGGCCCAGAGACCCCACAGGCTGTAGTCAGATAGAGTTTGTGGAACATCTGCAGTGTGCACTGCCCCCCCCATATACTGAAACCCTAACCCAAGGTGAGGGTCCGAGGAGTAGGGGTGCTGGAGAAGCAGTGGGTCAGAAGGGTGCAGCCCTCCTGAATGGGATTAGCACCCTCAGACAGGGGCCCCAGACTGCACACTCAGCCTCTTGCCCATGCGAAGGTACCCAGGAAGTGGCCGTGCGCAACCCAGCAGGAGAGCCCTTCCCAGAACCCCGTCACCCCAGCCTTCGCTGGGACTCCAGCCTCCAGACGTGTGACCAATACACTCCTGCGGTTTGCGAGCTGCCTGCCCCAAGGCACCGTGTCGGCTCAGCGGCATGGACAGAGACAGGGACAGCCTGCGGCGCCGGAGAACTGAGCGAACAGAGGTTATGACCGCAGTCACCCAGAGCCGGGTCCTCACCAAGGACTTAGGATCCGACAAGGTCCCCAACTCATGAAATACCCGACAGATGAGTCCGCAGCAGCGGAGGGGGAAAGGACGGAGGAAAATCTAAAGCCAGACCTTGGTGCATTAGGGGCTCAGAAGATGCTAACGGAAGCATTTGGCGTCAGCTGGATTACAAGGATTACTCACTCACATTCATATAACCAATAACATTACCATCCAGCCACATTCGCTCAACGGAGGGCACTGCGACCATCATTTATTATCAAAAAATAAAAAGCTAACTGCTATCTCAGGTGAAAAATCCAAATCAATTAGAGATTTAAATACTGTAGGTTGAAAAGACTATGATTAAAATTTTAAAAGCGAAGAGTTTGGGTTTGTTTTCAGCGGACAGCTGAGATGAAGGCAGGAACCAGCCAGCTCGCCCTTTCCCACCGCGGCTTCTCAGCCTAACCCTGTCAGACTTCAGGGAAGCAAGACACTTCAATAGATTGGGACACTGGAGTTTAGGAATTAATGAGGCTTCTCAATACCTGGAAAAAAATGTGTCTTAGCAGCAGCAAGGGATAAGAAAAAAAGCCATGGGACATTCCTGAAGTGTCGTTTGAGAGTGGCAGAGAACACGTCCCATGGGCAGCAGGGAAGGGGGATCGTAGCAGGAACACAAGCAAGTTTTTATGTATACCTTCCTCAGCCCAGCTCATTCAATAAACTGGGGACACCTATGCAACCTGGCATTTTAGTCCTGTTTGTAAAACTCCTGTTGATAACTTTTAAATTTCATTCTTCAAAAGGGGTAAATCACACTTCCTTCTATCGAGGCTTATTAGGCATTTTAGTTTCCCAAGGGCATCCAAAAACTGCTAGTCCAGAGCCAAAGATGCTAAAGCCTGTCTCTCAAACAGTACACAGTCTCCCACTCAAAATCCTCAAGTAGTAGATAGTACAGTGAAGAAATACAAGAGAGGTGTTTAACACGCCGCCACATTCCCTCCATTCTGGGATCGCTCTTCCTTTCTATCATCCACCAACAAAGAAGGCGGCTTTCAGTGACACAAAGTGAGAGGGGGAGAGAGAGAGACAGAAGCAGACATACTTACTGCCATAGAGGCGTGCCAGTAACAGAGGTAGTGCAGCATTTCAACAAATAACGCAAAAACACAAGTGCCTGTTTAAGAGAAATGAAGTCATGGTGGAGCCAGCTGCCAGCATCTGAAGCATCAACATGGAGACAGTTTAGAAACACACGATGCCTTTTGTTAAGATGAAAGGCACTGAACGCTGACAGCATCCTGAGCAAGGGGGGACACACTAGAGTGACAGGACCGGGGAGAGAGATGGAGACGCAGCGCGCCGTGGGCACCCAGGGCATGGAAGCCACAGACCGTGGCATGGAAAGACCAGGAGTAGAAGGAGGAAGTTCATATGCGCAGCCTCTCCCAGTTATTTCCCAGTCCCCAAATTCCAAAATCTGGCAGAAGCAGGGGACTGGAGCGGGAGGGTGGAGGAGAGCGTGGAGTAGGGTGGCCGCCTCGTGGCTCTCACCGGACAGGACCTTTCTTCTCCCCTTCCCTCACTCACGGTTGGAAACAGCCATCTCCTCACATCCAGCTCACTTCCAGCACTAAATATCACAGTAGCCTAGCACAAGGCCCGGGGAGCCCTGAAGGTCACCTACTGGACCCAGGTATTAGGAGGGCAGAGGGGGATACAATGACTAACACGACTTAGACGTTTAGACGTCTAACTACCCAAAGACAGATCTCAGCAAAACCACAACGGTATTTTAATGTCAACTTGAAATGTTGCAGATAACATAATAAACAGGGCCAAATATTGTGTACCCAGGTATGGTAGGAGCCCAAGAAACAGCCAAAGAATACAATTAATGAGGATTTTTTAAAAAAATGATCGTCTACATTTTTGTAAAATTCCATTTTCCATCGTGGTGGCATCGGCTGATGGCGACACTGCCCAACAGCAAGTGGCCCAGTCTAAGCGCCGAGTCCAGAAGTGATTTCCTGTTGTGAAAAGCACGGAGGTGTCATGAGTGAAGGGTGTGGCTCCTGAGGTCTCTGCAGAAAATGCTGTAAATGTGATTAAAGAAAGAAAAGTAGCGTGGCCAGTGGTACCCCAAGCCTTGGACCCCTTCCAGGAAGCTGCAGCTGCTTCCCACACACACCCTCCAGCTGCTCATCCCACAGTCAAGCGAGGACCCAGCACAGCAGCGGCTGGAACCCGGCCCTCTCTGCGGACACTGCGCCCTCCAGGGCCCCTCAGCTCCGGAGCTCCCGGTCTCTGTCTGAGGCTCTCCCCGCCCCATCATGCTTTGCGGTCACTCTATCATCCACACCCTCGAATCCCCTCTTCCCTCTCCGCTCAGCCTCCTGCATTCTCAATTCCTTCTCAACATCCACTGCCCAGGGAACCTGCTCTGCACTGTGCTCCTGCAGATAATCCGAGGAAGAAGGTGGCTTTCCACACCCCCATGCAATGATCCGATGTCTGGAAAAATAAAACTTCCTACCATCCCTATTTCCCATAATATCACTTGGCCACTTCAAAGGAAATGAGCCAGCACAGCAAATTTCAATCTGCAGTGCGTGAACTGATAGTGGTTGTGTGGCTGTCGTCAGGACAACACGGAATCACTAGGGTTATATGTCACACACTACTTTCAGATTTTCAGGACAATTTAAATACTTTTAATTAATGCAAAAATAATCACAGATCCTAATTTCCTTTAGTTAATCTATATCATGTCTTAATATCAATCAAAAGGTTTCCTAAAGCATATTCTGTTAATAGTATAAAATGTATTAAAAGAACAACTGTTGAGATGAACCACGTGAGCCAGGATCCACCATGGGGAGCAGGAAGAGACTCAGCAAGAAGCAGGACCATACCTTCTTGTGAGCCAGCCAGTGCACGGGCTGGGAAACTAGAAGAGCGCCTCCGCCCTACCCCAGGGAACTGGCTGATTCGGAGGATTGCAGGGTGAGATGATAGCAACTGAGGTGAAAAGAATAGCTCGATGCTTGCATTGTTTGGTCGGTCTGGGCATCTATTTGGAGGACGGCAGTGTGCACTGTGGCAACTGTGGGGAATTTCCTTCTGCCTTGTTTGTGAAGCCCAATGTCTTGTTCCATTTTACTGTTTTGTTTTATTCCTGTTTCTGGTAACCTGAGCAACTATTTTGAAGGTAACAATATGCAGCATAGCAATCACTGTTAAATTTCTATCATCTTATTTTGAAAACCTATATTGCTATTGTCTTTGTTGTTGTTGTTGTTCTGCTTTTGTTGTGTTTTAGGTTTGTTTGCTTCTTGATTTTGCTGTTTTTCTTTTTTTCTCTTTAAAATAAAATTTAAAAAGAACAAATGTATTTTTTTTATTCAGGGCTACATTTTTTCTGAATGGTAACATGAGGGTTCAGAAGTTTTATTTTTAATTTCACATTTGAGAAATCAAGTTCTTTTATTAGACTAAGGACCAACATATTGTTTAAATTACTTATAAATAAAAATATCTTCTTTCTTTGGGTCTCATTCCTTTGCTGGTGCCTTCATTCATTGCTAACAAAACATCTCACTTTTGAAAATCTAAAGTCCAAAAAGATCCAAATTCAGAAGCCTTTTGAGCACAGACATAAGGTGGAAAATTCCCCACCTAATTCAGGTGAGGGGGTCACACTCACAGTGCAGGTGTACTAAAACTGTCCCTCAAACTTACCTCCAGGATATCTGTGTAAGGTATGTAAAAAAATGAAAATGAATTTCTGTTTCAACTTGGGTCTCACCCCAGGAAATTTGCTTTGTATACACAGATATTTCACATGCAGTGAAATAGGCAAACTTTACATCTTCCTTCATTTCATACAACAATGAAAAGTCAGGTTTTGAACTGGGGGCTTTTTCACTCTGCACACATCATAAAAATTTGACTCATTTTTGTCTGTTTCTTTAGGAATCCACTTTTGATGAGTGACAAAATCTAAAAATATTTTAACCTTGGTTGTAAAACAAAACGTGCAAAAATCACACGACTGAAGTTACATACTTTGTTGGTCTCAAACTCAGCTCACAATACCATGATCATAAAATGTTACGAGATTAATCTGAAGGGTCACATAAATCGTTGATTTTTGGGCACTGAGAATAGCAGTATTAGCAGTATACAGTAGAGTGAACACTTAATGCAAATCAACAGTATTTTCCAGAAAGCTCACAAAAAGTCACTAAAAAATTAATGGCTGTGCTTCAGTTAAGCATGTTTACTTTTTAAAGTACATTCTCAGAAATAACATGTACTCTCAATTAAGCAAAACACAACCAGAATTTTCATTTAACCTTGGAATTTGATCTTTAAAATTAAAAAAAAAAAAAGCAAAGAAAAAGAAAAGAAACTTTCTCTGCTATTTACAGTTCCCACTTTGGGACAAGTCTCAACATCTGGACACCAGAATCCAGGCAGTGAAACCCATGGAGACACACATGTGCAGTTTAATGCCTGTAAATCCACTATTTTCAGGGCAAAAGCACTGTAGTTCTTTCTTTCTGTTTTTTTTTTTTTTTTGGTGGTATCAGGGACTTTGCACTGGGCTATGTCTCTAGCCCTTTTTCTTTTTCTTTTCTTTTCTTTTTTTTTTTTTCAATACAGGCCCCTGGAAGTCACTAGGTTGCCAAGGATGGGCTCAGACAGTTGATTTCACCTGCCTCAGCCTCCCAAAGTGCTAGAATTACACCTGTGCACTAGATCTGGTGATCCACTGAAATCTCACTTATTTTCCAAATGTATTCAGATTAAGAAATAACATCTCATAGCCAGTATACACACACACATCTGAAAGTAAACCACGAACTGTCTCAAAGTAATACTTGCACTTCCTGTCTGTGCGGCCCCCTGACCACTTCTATTCCATCTGGTCACCTTCCACTTCCCTTTGCTGACAATGAGCTTGACCCCCTGGACAACTGGGTCCTAACAGCTAGTTTGAACAACAGGGCTTGGAGCCTTGAGGTGAGAGGGCTAGTCCTCAGACCTGGCCCAAGGGCGGCCAACTCGCAGAGTCACTCTAGCTCCAGGGTCCCCAAGGTGCCCAGGTGACTCCAGCATACATGAAGGTCTGAGAAGCCAGTCGGAATCTGGAATCAAACTGCACAACACATAACTGTCACTCCCAGCCAAATTTAAATCAGGCACGTGCCTCCAAACCACGTTTGTTCAAAGTTCTGTCACCATGCTGACTTTCAGAGCAACGCATATTCTGGCAAGACAGACGAGGCAATGAAAGTTCACCTCCCTTTCAAGGCTGCTGCCCAGGGGGTCACTGCTGGCAGCACTGGAGCTCCTAACGGGGCCTGCTGGGCTCCCAGGGGTGCTGGGCTGCTCTGCTTCTGAGCACACAGAAGTATCTCTGCTGCTTATTCTGATATAAAGCACTCACATTTTTTAAAAAAGAATTCCATTATTCAAAAAGTGAAGAGGAGGGTCAGGGGTTTAGCTCAGGGGTGTACTGCCAGCCTGGCAAGCTCAAGGTCCTGAGTTCGATTCCCAGTATCCAAAAAAAAAAAAAAGTTAGGAGAAGCTTTCAAGCTCTGAACAGAGATGGAGAAAATTTAAGGACATATTACTAAAGAAAATAAGCAAGGGGATCCATACTGTGTGATTCTGAATGAGGCTTGGGACAATGATGTGTGACAGTGCTCGCATCACAGTTAGAGGAGGTGAAAACTCCCCGTGAGTGGCAGCTTTTCTGACGTCACGGTGCTGCGGGTTCCCCGCACACCTGGGGTGACGCAGGTGTCAACCAGCCTGCTCCGCTGCCAGCCTCGGGAAAACACAGCACAGACAAGCACAGGGGGTGACTGGGAAAGATGGTGAGTGTTTAAATAACAATAATAATAAAAACTGTTACAGTACAATTGCCAGGAATTCCCCTCAAATCCTCCTCCTCATTTAAATACACAGATCTCACATTCTGGTCACTTTTCTGAAGCAGCTCTGGGGTCCTCTTTTGGGGTTTTACCACGTGTGATTTAAAAAACAGTAAATGCTGCTGATCCAACAGAAAAGCAGGCTCTTGAAAACACGATGTGGCGTCCTCACCCACCTTATCCACCAGATCTGGCACTGTGTGACTCTGGCTGTTCCCCCAAGGGCAAGATGACCACGAAAGGGAAATATATTGACTTGATTTGGGGCACCAAGGCAGCGACAAATGACAACTAAAGATACGAAGATTTCTTCTAGAACTGCTTCAGAAAGTGGCAAGAACAACTGGGTAAATGCGTTCAAAACAAGGTTGGGGGGTCATTTGAGGGGGATTCCTGGCAGTTTGTCCTTAACTGGAATAAATTTTTTAAAAATTTTAAGCATTCATTATATTTTTTCAATTGCACCTCCCATAAAGGGCATAACAGCTGAGAATGATTATAAGTGATGGTTGCTTTTTAGGTGTTCACTATACTTACTTTTTAAATCATTGTATTAGCATATAATTCTGCACTGATTAAAAAATGTACTATAGAATAGAATTTCATGTGATACCAGCGGTTTCGAGCTGATCACATCTGTTTGAGAACGGAACCTGCAGCCACGTCAAGGAACTGAAGTCACCATCTAGAGTAAGGGTGCTCCCAGATGTTCACACAAGGTGACGGCTGATACATTGTGTCAACTTGAGCAGTTTAGAAGTTTAACTAAGAGACTCAGCAGGGAGCCAGGGTCCTTACTTTGTAAATATCTTCAGCCTGTGCAAGACCAGGACACAGAGATTTTGTGAGTCCTAAACTCACCCATAAAGGTGGGGGGTGGCCTGTGTACACTATAAGGGAGGAGAAGAGGCTTATTGCCCTCTTTTGCCTTGAAGTGTTACCCCAGTGCCATGCCACCCTGCCTTGGAGCCAGCTGATTATGGACTGAAACCTCCACAAACAGTGAGCCAAATAAACCTTTCCTTTCTTCATTTTGCATGTTGAGTGGTTTTGTGCCAGCCATGAGAGAAAAGTAACCAAGACACACAGCAAAATCACCCAGTAATGCACTCAGAATACAGCTCCACTGCCAGCCAGCACACAGCTGGACACCTTTCTGGAAAAGACGACACCATGGAGATGGTGCAAAGCCATGTCAGGGTTCAGGATGGACAGGTAGAGACGAGGGGTGTTTAGAACATGGGAACTACTCTGCGTGACAGGATCCTTGCACTCTGCATTGTCTGAAGCCACAGGATACGCAACCCCAAAAGGGAGCCCTAAGGTAAACCACAGACCTCGGGTGATAATCAATAATGTGTCAGTGTGGCTTCCAAACTTACCAAACAGAGACCTCGCTCTCTGGTGGGGAACACTGACAGTGACCCAGGATGTGGGGTGTGGACATGGGGGCTTGTGGGGACTGTACTTGATGCTCAACTCGGCTATGAACCTAAAACCACTCCAAAAATAAAACATACGTATAAACATAAAAGTTAAGTCATACGGCCCTTGCGAACATGTTCCCTCCCCTATGCATGGGCTGAATGGTTTAATCACACCTAGAAAAGAGGAAAGAAAGTAAAGTAGATCAGCGCTGCAAGACTGGATTCTGTCTCTGCATATGACAAAGTCCCCGGGTCACTGTTTCTTCACTGTGACCAGTGCATGCTAAATTCAGCCAACTCACGTGTGCTAAATATTTATGATGCACAAGACACAATGTGAGAACTTAAAAAATTATACAGTTACTTTTAAGGGAGTCATAATTTAACAAGTGGATAAAAAAAAAAAAAAAGGCTGTAGATCACCGGTGTAGGGTAAATGCCCTTTCTTGCCAAAAACAGCAAGGAAACAAATGGTGAGATACAGAGGGCCGATAAGCAAGGGGACCACGAAAGACGGAGGAGTCCGTGCTCGGCGAGTAGCACACAAGGACCAGGGTGGCTGGCAGGCGGACAGGGTACCAGCTCCTGCTCCTTCCCGCCCTCACCATTTCTGATGCTCCTGGGCCTCCCTCTCCTTAGCGTACCCAGGCTAATTCCCAAGAACGTTGATGATAAGACCCCCGGGCAGGATGATGCCAAAAACTGCTTCGACATTGTGCCGCACAGAGCCCCGAACTGCAGGCAGGAATAACCTACATTAAATGCTCTCAACAACTCTGCTTATCTCCTGTGAAGGACTTTTCTGGCCATTTTTAAGATGAGATGTATTTTCCTTTACTTCCACTATGTAAGTCACAGAGCAAACTGGGAAATGCACACCAGTTAAAAATAAATAAATAAAATAAACACTCTTTATGTTAAAAGCTAAGGGAAAAGTAGCGAAGAAAAATGTGAACCGGTGTGAGCACATAAAAAATATCTGACTCGTGGGGAGATTGAAAAGGAATGTTGCAAAAGTTAAAAGGGAGAAGAAACATCAAAAATCATTTGCACAACAAATATAACACTATGGAGGATTAGTATCTTCAACACATAGTTTATGCAAATTACAAAGAAAAAAAATCACTAGCCCTTCCAAGCCCAGTAAAGAGCTGTTTGCATAAGAAGTCTGCTCTCGTTTGCTTTAAACTCACTGCACTGTGCCTTTCGTCCACTCCACACAAATCGCCCTCCTAAGGACAACAAAACGTGGCCAAAGCCTTTCCGGACGTGGCCTTCTCTCGGCCCCGCCCCTGCCCCAGGCTCCTCCTCCCGGCTCCTCTGGGGGGCCTTCCTCCTCTTCCAGAGGCGGCACGGCCCAAGCTCAACCCTGAGGCTCTTCCGGTCTTGGTCCTTGGCAGTCTCCTCTGTTCTCAGCTGGGACCATGGGTGAGTGAGGAGCAGGAGTCCAAGGCCACCTCTGGGTCCCATGAGCCTGGATGCCCCTCTGCCTTTCCCACAAGGGCACCCAGCACCTCGCCTGCTCTTCCAGGGAGGGGTGAGCGTCCCCCAGGTGGGACCCTGCCGGCTTCAGGCTGACGACTCACCAACCCGTCTCCACTCTAACACGTCCCTTCAACTCCAGACCTGCTCCCCCGGGACATCACAGCTTGGTATCTAGCGGACTTCTCCGACTTCAGCACGGCTACACCCAAGCGATGGCACCCCGTCTCCCAGACGTGTCCCCAGAACAGTAGATAGCACCACCATTCACCCCATTATAAAACCTCTGATGCCACTACATCCCATACCTGAGTCATCAGCAAATTCTGTCCCTTCTGTCTTCAAAGGGTATCCCCAACCTGACACTGCCCCCGCAGTGTCCACTGTCACCACCCCCAAGCCCCAGCAACCGCATCTAACAGCCCATCCCTGTTTTAACTCTGGTCCTCCGACCAGTCCTCCACACTGCGGGCCAAGTGGTTCTTTTACAGCTTCAACCAATGTAAATTACACTACAATAAAGCTGCGTAAGACAACCTCAGGGTGTAGGGGGGGAGGGGAAGGGGAACGCAGGGACTTAAAACAAATTAAGACGTGTCCCGTACACGGACCAGCTCCCCCTATGAATGGAATCACTATGCACTGCAAACGTGAACTAATAAAAAGTAAAACAGAAAAAATGAAAACAATAATAATAATAACTTCGATCAGATCACATCACCCACTTCACTGAAAACCTCCCAACGCTCCTCCTCCTGCGGCGTACAGAATAAAATGAAAAAGTCTTTGTCCT
>RJWM01046915.1:0-12121 GCA_004363535.1 Dasyprocta punctata
TGGTTACACAACCATAAACCCGAGAAGGAGATTCCACTGACGGGCAACTTGGGATCTTGCGCTTCCTGCTTATCGCCTAAGACAGGCACCTGACCATGCTGTCAGGCAGCCAAAGACGGGTAAGACTAAGCAAAGCCAAGGAAACACCACGACCTAAGACAGGAACTCCTTCCAAGTCACCACGCATACTGGAGCCCAGCCTCAAAAGAGCCACCTAAGACAGGGCACCATCCACGGTTTTGGTGCCAAACCAGCTGCTGGCTGACCCAATGACAGGTAATGCCTTGCCTTCGATTCTGCTCCATAGCCGTATGGGCGATGCTTCTTATAAAAAGAAAAAGGGGGAATTGTGGCCTATTCCTGCAGCTGGTCTGCACAAACTTACCACCAATCAGCTAACATCCCCTACAAGACTGCTGTTTCTGCTCCTCTCCCCGGATACCGCCCTCCCCTTTTTCCCTATTGGCCCACACCCACTATACGGACCTAAGTCTGCCTAGATACTGTCCCCTCATTGGCTCTCACTCCCTATTGGCCCGCAGCCGCTATATATACTTGCTGCGCTTCCACTTTAAACCGGATCTGCGCCATCAGCCTGATCTCCGCGTCTCCTTTGTCGCATTGGTGCAGTCCTGCCTGGAGTGAGGCCCATCCGGCCTCAGTGAGTAACTTGCAGAGCATCAAATTGAGCAAACTGAGGTAGCAGACCAGTTCTGAATGTGGGAGCCACCATCCAAGACTGTGGGGGCCTGCACGGAGCAAAAGAGGAAGGGAGCAGCCGACGAATATATGATTTCTGCTCTATGCTTCTCTGTTGCTGTGAAGTAAGTTGTTCTCCTCTGGCCATAATATGCTTCACTATGAGCCCAGAAAAATAAACCTAAGTAACCATGGACTCAAACCTCTGAGTCAAAATGAATCTTTTCTCCTTTAAAAATTATTATTCTTGGGTATTTTTGACACAAGTATAAAAAGCTATTTAATACAAAGCATAAGCCAAAATCAGGTCTGAAGTCTGTGGCTAATATTTTCCAACAAGAATGCTCCCAGCACCAATTACATTGGGAAAAAACTGTTTACACAAACCCAGTGTTGGCAAGAGACAGGACTTTCCATATGGATGCCTGTGCATTTAGAATTCATTGTAAGAAGCCATAGTTTAATGAGGACATGACTCTGACAGTGTCACAGTGTCCTACACTGTGAATTTGTGTTTTGTAAAGAAGCATCATGGAGCAATGAAATTTGACATAAGCAGATGAGGTATACACAATATTTGTGTATACTCACCTCTTCATTGGTATATGGTGTTTGTGATGGTAGTGTATGGAAGTTCAGTAAGGCACAAAGAGTGTAAAGTAATGATGTGCTGTAGTTTGGATAAGTGTCCCATAAAAGTTCACATGTTAAAAGACTCAGTACTAAGAATGGAATCTTTAGGAAATTGGGCCTTGTGGGAGGTCTTAAAGCCAGTGGGGCATGAATTTGAAGGGGATTATGGACCCTGGACACCACTTCTCTTTTGAGTTTCTTCTCCTATCAGCTCATTGCCAATTCCACCCCACATTTTCATAAAAGACCTTATTCAATATGTTTTTTTTTCCAATTTTGTACTAGAAACTTATAAACCTTAAGGCAAAACAAAAGTTTGCCTTTATATAAATTAACTGTATTAGATATTGTATTTTTGTGACAGAAAGATAACTAGCACAGTGTGTAAAATCCATGACTAAGTAAGATAGGCACTGACAGCTTTCAAAATCTATGTTTCCTATTCAAACTCTAATCATCTTCAAACACAGAAAGAAGCCAGTGGTGTTCTAAGAAACTCGAAAGAACAAAGAAGCCTGTAATATACTTTCTTATTCATGTTATTTCCTTATATTTGCCAGCAACATTGAAAGTGGTGACCTATTCTGCTCAGTTTTGACTGATTAACCAAGAAACTGAAGATAACATTCGGAGAATGCCTGCGTGGAAAAGTTAAATAAAAACTGTTTAATTAGTTTTGTGGTGAATTTCTAGTTAGCATTTACTGTTCCAATAAGAATGAAATACATGTACATGTACAGGATACAAAGTACTGATTGTTTATTTAAATTTGATGTTTTTACAGTATCAATAGGAATATTCATGTTTATAATTTAAAATTTTATTTTTCTTCACTCAAAAAAATTTTCAATAGTAAAGAAAAATAAAAACAAGTGAATACAGAAACCATGTAATAGTGGTCATCTTTGCATTATAGTATTACTGTGGTTTGCATAAATATCTGGGAGAGACTCATTTATCAAAACTTAATTCCGGGCTGGTTACTTTATTGGGCAGTAGTGAGATATTTAAGAAGTAGAACTTATAACAATGTGAAAGAGTTTTAGGTGAGTGTCCTCAAAAGTGAAATTGGGATGCTTGAATACTCCACTGTCTCCATTTGCTTTTTGTCTGTCATGAAGTGAGCAACTTCTTCTGTCACAGTCTCAGTATGATGCATTACCCCAACATAATTCCAAAAGCAGTGAACAAAAGTTCATGAACTAAAATTTCCAAAGCTATGAGCCAAAATTAAATTTTCCTCTTTTTAAGTTTATTGTCTTAGGTATAGTGTTACTCTAATGGAGAGCTAACTAGCACAAATGTCCCTCTAACACATTTTTTTTCTGTCTATGAAAGAAGAGTCATTACATTTTTTATTTTGACAAAATCGGGTACTTTTCCCATCATAGAGGAACAGAAAAAAATCCATATTTCTTACATGCATTTGAACTTCCCAAAATGAAAAAAAAAAAAAGGACAGATATACATGTACAATTTATACTTCCAAACTTGTTAGTTTAAAGAAATTACTCTCAGGATTGATGTGAGTGAAGATCTAGAGAAGGAAAAAGAAGCATAGACTTATACTAGCAAAGCTGACTTCTCTTGAAAATAAAATAGCACATGAAGGAAAGAAGCATTAATACTTCTAAAGAAGTAAAATTTCTTTATTGAAGTGTGTTGTTTTCTTTTGTTCCTAGTATAATGGGTTAAGTCCATCAGATGAAGACTGAAGTCAATACAGAAAGCTGTATATCTCAGAAAAAGATTGAGTCAATAATGGTCATTCTTGCTGCAACAACATGCTTATAAATCTTTTCAGGATTTGCATTATGTGTTTTTTGTAATTTCTAAAATAGTTCAGAGCGTTATATTTAGTGAACCAACTCTATGATTAGTCCTATATTCATAGCTCAGTAAACAATCTTTATTCTATTTTCATTTCCATGTAGTACCCCCGTAAATAGTACAATAGCATTTCTCAGGAGTTGCAAAATAATATAAAAGAAAATCATAAAGAATATAACATGATAAAATATGCAAAGATACATTAATAATAATATTCCTCCAACATAGAAATGATCCAAATTTAAATTTAAACTCTTTCAATTTAAAATTTTCAGTTAGACATTGAAGGAACAAAAGTTTAATTTATTTGCAATTAATTTAATGCACTGCAAAGTTCCTTTACATTCAAATCCAAAGAATTTTAAGCCCTAAGTCAGTTACCTGAGCTTTAAAAATTAAAAGTATCCTGAAATTGGTCTTCCTCAATGTCATATTCTTTCTAACACACATACAAATAGTTAATGTCTCTGGTAAGGAGCTTGGTTTTCAGGAATTGAAGACTAGGTTGTCTTCTATTGGAATGGTACAATTTATTCATGAGTTTCCTAAAACTTTCATTGACACAATTACATGTGTCTAAAGATACCCACTTATTAAGAAACTTGACTATTTATTAATAAACATAGAACAACACCATAATTACACATACATGATTCAATACATTTTGGTGAAATGAAAACACTCTTATGTCCATTATTTTGATGAAAAATTACCACAACTTCAAGTACTCTCTATCTGGAATACTTTCTCTTTAATTCTCACTCCTCCAAAAAGTTCCCTTTAAGTAAGTATAAATTACTTTTGCTAGTTAAAATTTATGATGTAATCTTTTGGTTTTATCATCTTTCATGAAATATTTTATTTATAAAGCTCACTCACGTTTTTGCATGTAGCAATACCTTGCTCGTTTTCATTGCTGCATAGGGTTCTGTTGTGCATGAATGTAAGACAACTAATCCATTTTACTGTTGAATGGATATTACTTTCATTTGGAGTCCACTTTAAGACTTGTTTCTTGGTGAAAGTAGATATCTAATTTCTGTAGCATATAAATCTACAAGTGATATTGTCAGTTACAGACTGGCAATCATTATTTTAAATTGATATTACCAAACTTTCTAGTTTTTTGACTAGGATTGTCATTTCTGCCAGCAGTGTGTGAAAGTTCTCTTTTTTCTACATTTTTTTTTGAGGCAGGCTCTCAGTATACTCTCAGTGTGTACTATGAACTTGCTTATGCAGTCCAGGCTGGCCTCTAACTCATAGTGATCCTCCTGCCTTAACATCTGCAGTGTTGGGATTATAGGCCTGTACCAGCATACCCAGGATATTCTACATTTTATGGTGCTGAGATTTTTAAGCTTAATCATTTCTGTGGAGATGCAGTCATGTTATCCAGATATTTTCTCTGTTGGATAATCAAGTCAAGGAATTTTAGGGGTTAATTCTTTGTACAATGTCATCAAGTAATAATTGCATTGTATTAGTCAAGAGGAGCAACAGGTAGATATTGGGTAAGCAATCAATGTTGTAAGATTAACATTTTAAGGAATTTTCCTCTGAGACTCCTCAGTTAAATCCACTTATATTTTCCCTCTACTCCCAGTCTGTGTTGATGCCTTTGGTTTCTAAGCATCTGTTGTAAATGTAACTTGATGTCCAGCTATGCAATTGGCATCTTCCTGCTACAAGAATCAGCTAATAATCTTCAGACTCCATGCCTACTTGAAGCTCTTTCAAATCTTTGTGTTCACTTAGGGTGACAAGGCAATATAGGTAGCATTTTTGTTGAGGTTCACTTGGTCAGTGGTTAATCTCAAATTATGCAACCTTTGCTACATGTTTAGAAGCCTGAACATTCGTGTTGCTTTATTAAGGTCAGTTAACCTTTGTCTTAAATGTTAGATTTCAGACCATTCAACAAGCCACTCAGATTTTAGATAGCATTGCTTCTGGGAAACAGGTATTTTCCTACAGATGAGTCACTATGAGCTTTACTGATGTGAAAAATTCTAAAAAGCACCAAGGTTAAAATCTCCCACCCAGGGAGCATTAGAAGTCTCAGTATCTTCACAGGTATTTTTCTTTATGGTAAATTTCTTTGAAAATAAAGTCATGTCTTCTTCGTAGAGATTTATTACTGAATTCAAGGATTGCATAAGAAAAACCATCATTCTGGCAAAGTTCTGCCAAATATGATAAAACTCATAATGTTCCTAAGCACAATTTAGACAATATATAGTTCATTCTAATTTACAATGTTTGATTTGCATTATTTCATATTAAGAACTCACTCCATTTAAAAAGTTGTCAGTTTCAGATAGAGATGTCATCTCAATCTTCTGAAATGGTGATATTAAAGTTATAAGTAGACACACTAATCATGGCATTGAAAGATTGTCCTGGAGGAACCCTAGGTTCATAGGTAGATCAAGGGGGACCTCAGTTGTCACATGAGGACACACCAAGAAACCCAGATAGAACAGTCCAGAAATACAGAGAAATTGCTAACCAAGAGACCATTTTCAGTCAGCCTTGCAATGCAGTCATGCATCAATTCATAGAAAGATTCATTCTGTGAGTCCCAACCCTAATGTTTGAGCTATCATTTGATTCACATAATAGTAAAACACAATCTGTTTCTTTTTGACATTACTTCCCATCAAGTTACAGAAAAGCCTACCATATTAGATACTTTTCTCTTATTGCTGAGATGAAATATCCAATACTTGAAGTTAAAGAAGGAAAGGTTTATTTAGCTCACATTTTGAAGAAGTTTCAGTCCATAATCAGCTGGCTCCAAGGCAGGGTGGCATGGCAAGGGGCAACGGTTTAAGGAAGCAGAAGACAGCAAAAACAACAACAGCAAAAGGGGAAGAGCAAGGCTCTTTTTCTTCCTTATATTGTATTCAGTTTACCCACCCTAGGGCATGTGTAGCATTCACACCATCTCCATGCCCTCCTCTTCCACAAGTTCAGGATGTTTACAAAGTGAGGACCCTGGCCCTTTGCTGAGTGCTTAGTTAAACTTCTAAACTTCTCAAATTGACACAATGAAACAACCATCACAACACCTTGGAGCAAACTGCTGTTCTGGGCATGTCTGATACACCCTAGGATGTAGAACTGATGAGTCACTTAATTAAGTTTCTGAACTTCTTAAATTGACACAGTGTACCAATCATTACCCCTAAATTTTTCTGTTTTCCATAGATACCACAAGTGAGCACTTTGGGTCTTTCTCTCTGTGTTCTAAATGACTTCTGACTGAAGCATTAAAAAGTGTGCTTCTAGCATATCCCATATCTCATGTCTAGCACTTGCCTTTGTTTTCCTCAATTGGGTGATTATAATGAAATTTATTGAGTATTCCTTTCGGAAATGCCATTTTTTTTTTTAGGTAAAATTTGATTAACTTTAGAGATCCTTCTTGCAACTTTACACTGGGTGCCTTATGTCTTGTAAAAATATTCTTCACAATTTCTAAAATATGGATGCAATTTTAACCTAGTTTCGAAAAACTGTACAACTTAATTGTCTTTCATTTACTTTGACTTTGTATAAGTTCAGTGGGAATCATTGACGGTTTGTTAGCTTTTTATTGCTGTAAACAAAGTACCTAAGAAAAATAATTTGGAGCAGAAAATATTTATTTTGGCCTATGCTTTCAGAGATTTAAGTCCATGATCAGCTTGTTCCATTGGTTTAGGCCTAAGCCAATGCAGACACATTACAGCAGAAAGTCATGGCCAAGGAAAACTCCTCACTTCATCACAGCTAGGAAGCTGCATGAGAGGGAAAGAACCAGAGAGGAAGGAACCGGAGACCAGATGTCTCCCCAAGGTCAAGCCCACACGGCCCATTTGCTTCAATTAGGTCCTAGCTAGTTGAAAAATTTCTCTTATCTCTCTAAAATGTCATCAGATTAGAATATCATCGATTCTTTAATGTGTTGAAGTTAGAGCCCTTTTGATCAAATTACTTTCCAAAAGGCTCCTGTTCTGAACATATGTGACTTAGCTGATATGTTAAGCAAAGATTAGGAGATACCTAATATGTGATGAGAAATTAATCATAAAGTATTTAGGCTTTACTACTATGTCAGTCAACTGACAGTTCAAAAGTACGAATAGCTCGTTGGGATGAATAATAATATCTTAATATTCAGTGGTCATTTCTAATGTGAACTCTGACCTGCTGTAATGTTTACATTACATTAAAGGGTCCAATTATTTAGCTGGTCATGTGAAAATACCGCAGAAAAGAAATTTCTGAGTCTATTTTGCTAGTTTATCATGAAGATTTTAAAAAACAACATATTCCAAGAATTCAGTAAAAGGTATTGCAACATGAGGAACTCACTTCATGATAATATTGAGGAAGTTTATGATGACAATGATGATACAATTAAGATTGTAGTGATGATAGTGATTATAGCAACAATAATGGTGTTGATAATGGTGTAGAGTAGCACAACTATGATGGTGGTAGTGTACAATTGTGTCCACTTTAAGGGGATAAAATATCTCACACTGAAGAGATACACAAAATACTTTTGGGGCCAAACACACAGTTTTTGCTGACCTGTCGTAATGATTTCTTTGTAGTACTGTCTAGGCACATAATAAAATAAAATTCAAAAGTTTTCATGATCAGTTTAATAAGCAACATTTCATATCTTCACATGAGAAAGCAGTCTTTCCAACTAATATAATCTTGCTCTAAATGAGCTGTTTTGTAGCATCACATCAGCCATGTCCTTGTAATAGCATTAGTTACAATTTTCTAAAGATATATTTAACCTATACAGCTGTCTTCTTTCATGATTAATTTAGGGTATTAATCATAATGTCGTATTTAGGATAGTTTTACAAGCATTCAAAAATACTTTTCTTTAAATAACCTTAGCCATTTGCACATTTCTCTTGGGTAATATTCATGACTTTGCTGTTACCTTAGAATGTACATAAAAAATATTCATGGTACCTGTGATCATTGATTCTCTTATAATTAGCAAGTTTATAACCATATAATGGTCCATTATTCTTTTAAGATTTGTTTGAAATTTGTTCTGACTTTAAAAAGTAGAACCTTCAAATTTAATGGACATTACAGAGAGGAATTTCAAACAGAGTATTAATGAAAAATTATAATTAACAATCTGAATAGTTCTTTCTTGTGTTTAAAAATTAGTAAGCAGATGTGTCTGGCTTTAGAGTTATTATTTTAATGTAAGTAACAAAATGATATACTCAATTTGCAGAGCAAAAGTTTCCATTTAGAAAATTCTTTACATTTTAGAGTGTAATTTCAAGAGATTTATATCCAATCCTTTAGCAACAAAAATAATAGCTCCTTTAATTATATACATACTTGAAGAAAAATTATTTTTACTTTAACAGAAATGTGTATCTATTCAATATAATATTTGTGAAGACTACAAAATGAGGGTGAGTGATGATGTCCTTTTCTTTTCTTTTCTTTCTTTCTTTCTTTCTTTCTTTCTTTCTTCTTTCTTTCTTTTTCTTTCTTTTTTCTTTGTTTCTTTCTTTCTATCTTTCCTTTTTGGTAAAGGAAATCAAACTCAGGACTTTGCACTTGTAAGGCAAGCGCTATGCCACTAAGCTACAACCCCGGCCAATTCATGTTCTTTTCTAATGCATTATTTTTCTTGAATATATGACTTTAAAGCACCAACTCACTGTACTCCTACTATAAATTTGTTACATATACTGTATTTTTAATGGCAATACTTATATCTAATTCATATCAATTTATTATCATCCTGTGTCAGGAAGGTTGCAACACAACATATAGAGTAGCTGCTGTTATCACAGACTTCACTTGTCTAAATGAACCATATTAATTTATTTAGTTTATTACTTGAAATGATTTGGAGATACCCCAATGCAATTTTCTCTTATTTTCTGTTGCCTTTGCTCTTTTAAGCATTATGATGTTTTAAATTAGTAACTTGAGGTTATTTCATTAAATAATATTACAGACATGGATAATGCAGCAAGGCATGGCTTTTGTTTCCAATTCAGACTTATTGCACGAATAGATATTTTAATCTTAACAAAACACCTTCTTGTAATTGCTTCTAATCTTAAAGTATCTTCTCAAAATTTCTATCTTTAAATTTGTATATAGTTATCTCTCATTAAAACATGCAAGGGATTAAATGCTGAATAAAGGCAATAAAATAATTAAGTTATTCTTCAGGTTAATCTTTTTCCTGAGAAATTCTTAATAGGACTTACATCTATATCCGTTATCCCTGCCAGCAGTAATGACTGTGATCGTCGGTAAGAATATATAAGCAAAAATGTACTGTTTGGTTTCTATATTTTATATTTTATGAATTAGAAAGTGTTCTCTAAATATAAAGTTGTCTCCAAATTAACTTTGTATATCCAAAACAAATCCAGGAATGTCGAACTCCATTACTAATGTTGGGAATGATATTCTAAATCAGCCTAAAAGAACAAGTGGAATATATACAAAATTAGTGATCCAGAGAAACACAACAAAAATGCACTATGTAAAAATACATAAAAGTATAAAACTCCCAATTATTCTGTACCATTTCATGTCAATAAAAAATGTTTTACTACCAACAAAAAATGCAATGCTTTCTTTTTTTTTATTTAAGCAAAGAAAAGAAAAGAAAAAAGACATATAAAACAAAGACAACAAGCAAAAGAGACAAACAAACGACTAGAGTAAATACACAACAGTAACATTGCAGGTTTACAAAACCGGATGATAGAAACTTGACAATGGTTGCACTATTGCGTATCGTTATCTTTAAAATGGTTACTTATGTTAACAGATATGGACATGTAAAATTGATCTAATCATATGAGCATTAATTGTTCTTTCTCAATAATGAATACATTCAGCAGTGTGTTCATTTTAGTTATCTTACATACACATACATACAGGTTTATATCTTTTCCTCTTTCCTTTTCTCCTTCCGCCTTTTCCCTTCCCAATTATTTTTTTCTTGAGCTGTTTTTTACCCTTACATAGTATTTATTATAGATTTTGGATCATATATACTTTTCCGTTTCTTACACTAGGGAGACAATACGGTATTTACACATGTGGATTTGATTTATCTCACTTATGAGTATGGTCTCAAGTCGTGACCATTTACTTATAAAAGTCTCAATGCAATCTATCTTAATAGCTGAGTAGTACTCCATTGTATAAAAATACCACATCTTTTTTATCAAGTCTTTGATTGATGGGCACTTGGGTTGTTTCCAAAATCTGGCTATTACAAATTGGGTTGCTATAAACATGGGTGCATAGATATCACTGTGGTATGATGTTTTCAATTCTTCTGGGAAAATGCCCAGAAGTGGGATAGCTGAGTTGAATGGCATCTCTAATCCTAGCTTCTTGAGGAATCTCCACACCAACTTCCACAGTGGCTGCACCAGTCTACACTCCCACCAACAGTGGAGAAGAGTTCCTTTTCCCCCACAGTCCCTCCAGCATTTGATGTTGGTTGATTTTTGAATCTTGGCCATTCTTTCTGGGGTGAGATGGAATCTCAGTATTGTTTTAATTTGCATTTCCCGAATGACCATTGATGTTGAACATTTTTTCATATATTTATTTGCCATTTGTATTTCTTTCTCTGAGAAGTGTGTATTCATCTCAGATGCCCATTTTTGGATTGGGTCCTTGAATTTTACGGACCTGATTTCTTTTAATTCTTTATATGTTTTAGATAGAAGTCCGTTGTCTGATGGACACTTGGCTAAGATATTTTCCCAGTTCGTGGGATTTCTTTTCACTCTGTTGGAGATTTCTTTTGACATGCAAAAACTTTTTAGTAGAATGAGATCCCAGGTGTTGATTCTGGGGAGTGTTTCCGTGCAATCTGATTTTTGTTCATGAACTCTCTGCCTACTTCTATGTCATCGAGATTTTTACCTACTCTGTCTTCCAGTAAGTTTAGTGTCTCTGTTTTTATATTAAGATTTTTCATCCATTTTGACTTCATTTTAGTGCATGGTGATAGGCATGGATCTAGTTTTAGTTTACAGCATATAGAAAGCCAGTTTTTACAGCATCATTTGTTAAAGAGGCTATCTTTCTTCCAATGTACATGTTTGGCCCCTCTGTCAAAGATGAGGTGGCTAAGTGTGTTTCTGGTTGTGGCTGTATCTCCTGATCTATTTCATTGATCTTCAGTTCTGTTTTGATTCCAGTACCATGCTGATTTTTATCACAGTAGCTTTGTAGTATAGTTTCAAGTCAGGGATTGTGATGCCTCCTGCCTTCCCTTTGTTGCCCAGAATTGCCTTTGCTATTCTAGGTCTTTTCTGGTTCCAGAAGAATATCAGGAATGCTTTCTCTAGCTCTGTGAGGTAGGCAAGTGGTATTTTGATTGGGATTGCATTAAATGTGCATAATAATTTTGGGAGAATGGCCATTTTCACGATGTTTGTTCTTCCTATCCATGAACAGGGAATATCTTTCCATTTTCTGAAATCTTCGATTTCCTTCTTTAGAGTAATGTAATTTTCACTGTATAGATCTTTTACTTCCTTTGTTAGATTGATTCCTAAGTATTTCATTTTTTTGGATGTTATAGTGAAGGGTGTGGTTTCCCTTATCTCTCTCTCAGTGACTTTGTTGTTTGTGTACAGGAATGCTATTGATTTCTGAGTGTTCACCTTGTATCCAGCTACATTACTAAATTTGGTTATTACTTCTAGAAGTCTTTTAATGGATTTTTGGGGGTCTTCTATGTAGAGTATCATATCGTCTGCAAATAATGATAATTTCACTTCTTCCTTTCCTATCCTTATTCCCTTTATTTCTTTCTCTTGTCTAATTGCTCTGGCTAGTATTTCCAGAACTATATTGAATAGGAGTGGTGATAATGGACATCCTTGTCTTGTTCCTGATTTTAGGTTGAAAGTTTTCAGTTTTTCTC
>RJWM01046916.1:0-12121 GCA_004363535.1 Dasyprocta punctata
GTAGTATCTCATTGTGCTTTGACTGGCATTTCCTTAATAATAGTAATAATGAGCGTGCTTTGAAGTGTTTCTTGCTACTTTTGTATCTCCTTTAGAGAAAAGTCTATTTAAGTACATTGCCTACTTTGAATTGGGTTGTTAATTTTCTGTTTTTGTTTTGGGGGAGATCTGATCTATTTTTTTCTTTCTTTCTTTCTTTTTTTTTTTTTTTTTTTTTTTTTTTTTTTTTGTCTCCTTTAGAGAAAAGTCTATTTAAGTACATTGCCTACTTTGAATTGGGTTGTTAATTTTCTGTTTTTGTTTTGGGGGAGATCTGATCTATTTTTTTCTTTCTTTCTTTCTTTTTTTTTTTTTGAGATCTGATCTTTTAAGCACCATGTATTACACATAGTTTATCAGGTGTTTCAGACCAGCTGGGTCATCACAGGGACTGTGCACTAATACATTATGTTCATAATGTCTTGGGAACCACTGGGGAGGAAAGGGCCTTTCAATGGTCTTAGATACCTTGTTTTTGAGTTGTTTAGCATACTTTTTGTATGTTTTCTGTCAATTCCTTTGTTATATCCTGTCTTGACAGAATTTGTAAGAGTTATAAATAAAGTTGGGCTAAATAAACTCTGGCGAAGGTCAAAGTGACTTACCTGTTGGCAAACAGTGGAAATTTTATTGTATGGAGAACACGATACCAACTATACTGCTGACTTCTGTTTCTTACTGATGGAGCTGGGTGAGATTTCTTGTTAAACTAGTTTTAATCAGTATATGCTTGTGTTACATACTAATTACATTGAGAGAGAGAGAGATAGAGACAGAGAGAGAGAAAAAGACAAAGAGAGAGAAAAAGACAGAGAGAGAGAGAGAATGAACTGTATTTGACCCCTTTCTCCTCCCTGCCCCCACCTATGTAGGATCTCTTGATGGTCCTGTTTTGGAGAAATGAGGTTTTACAGTGTGAACTTCTCAGGGTAGCATGCACATTTGATCATTTACCTACTATCTATGTCTTGCTATTTTTACAATGTTGAGTATTTAGTGATTATCTAATGAATATGCTTAAATTCCCTGGAGACAGTTTTATTCAATTTAATCTCAAGTTTTTACATTCTTTTGTGGCAATTTTAATCATTTTATCATTGATTAATTGCTTCTAAAATCATGGTCATTGTTAAAAATGGGACTTTAGATTTATTTTAATGTTTAAGGAATTTCTGTTGAATCAAAAAGCTTTGCTATATTACAAATAATCCAAAACCCTAGTGTTTTAGAACCAAGACCATTAGCTCATTTACTCAAAATTCTGTGGGCCAGCAGTGTTTTCCTGCTCTTCTCTTCAAAGCTTCATTGTGTTTCCCAGGCTGGTTTTAAACTCGTGGACTTGGAGGATTCAGCCTCCTGAGTAGCTGGGACTACAGGCGTGGACCGCTGTGCTCAGCAGAGGGTCAGCAGTTTGGTCTGAGCTCAGCTGGGCAGTCCTGAGTCTCATGTGCTCACTTCAGCAGTCCTTGGCTGGCATGGTACTCGGTAGGCTGCCTGGTATCCCAGTGCCTCCAGATTTCTTTGTTCATGGGTAGTTTGGGTGAACAGGGAGACGGGGTCACACACCTCCATCCTCTAGAAAACTAGTCCACACTTCTGCACAGGGTTCCAGATACAGCAGGTAAAGACAAGCTTCATGCTTCAGCTTATATTTGCTGAAGTCCTTTGGCCAAAGAAGTCATATGGCTAAGTCCAGATTCGGGGCAAAGAGAAATAGGTTTTATCTTTACATGGAAGGAGCAGCAAGAAACTGTTGTGATGATTTTGTTTTGTTTTCAATCTGCCACAATAGCAACATCAACACATGGCCTTGATTTTTGTCAGTAGAGTATAATCCCTACATGAAAACAGTATTTCAAATATAATATCTACACTGTCTGCATGGATTGAAGCAATAAATCCAAAAGGCTGAAATGGCATGAAGCTTCAGAATTTCTGTGTTTAAATTTAAAGTATTTGCTGGGGATTTAGTTCAGTGGCTGAAGTGCTTGCCTGGTAAGCATGAGGTTGTCAGTTCAATCCCCAGTACAAAAAACAACAACAACAACAACAAAAAACCCCAAAAAACCACATTAAAGTATTTTTTTCAACATACTAAAATTTTTAATTGACTTTTTATCAGAAATTTTAAGGTATGAGAATTACTAAAATGCCAAAATCTCTGTGCTTTTATCATATAAGACAAGTGGATGCCAGAAGTTTTAGCATCACATCACTCCTAAGTAGCTTTGGCCTTTTAAATTTTAACATCTATAGAGTACCAGAAAAGGGGGGAAAAAGGACTAAGAAGAGCAAATATAGAATAAAATTGTAGTCATAAATCTACTGAAATCTAAGCTATTTGGAAGCTAATTATGACTGTGTGCAAAGCAAATGAAGTGAGAATTGAATTAATGAGTACCAGCTACCTCCCACAGCTAATGAAGCATGCTTTATACCAACAGTGCTTCGAATTGAAAAATTAAACCTCTGGTGGGGAGAAGAAACGGAATAAGCCGAGTTAAGAATAGCACACAAGGCCAAAGCACTCTGCAAAGGTCTTCTCTCTGAGTAAAAATCCTTGCTTGCTTTTCTATGATTCGAAACATACAGGATCTCTGTGATCCCTACATCTTTGTATTTCTATATCTTTGTAATTCCCTGATCTTTCTCTTTTTCTCCCCTCTCCTTAAAAGACAAAACTGTACATGACAGTTTGTTTTAGCACTACAGACTTGGTGTAATACAAAATGCTTCCGTTATATTATATTTTTGTTTCTTAGATTTTGCACTAAACATCAGTGTAATTCTAGCATGTCTTTTGCTTTTCTTGGGATGACTACATAGGTGATTTTTCATGAGTTACTTTTTATATGCTCACTCATGAAACATATATATATATATTATATTTACATCTGTATACTTGTATATGCACATATATATATATATATATATACACAAACATATTAAAACCTTGGATTGTGAATAATTTGTTTTGTGATGAACAAACATTTCTAATAAATTTTAACTGGATAAATAAGTGATGTCTTGCAACATGAGTAATATGTGGATAGCATGAGTAATATGTGACACCAAATTTCGCACGGTCACAACTGAGCCAGTAGTGCTGTTTCTCTGTTACTGTGGGACTGTGGGTGATCACCTCCCAACAGCAAGAGGTTATGGAGGAGAACTCATCTGCAGAGAAGGAGAAGAGGCAGAGGATTCCCTACTTCAAATGAGATTAGGGAGATGCATAAAATGTGGGAAACAGCGCAAAATTTTGTAGAAAAGCATGATCCAAATATGACTGTAGTATTGCCAGCTATGAATCTTTTAGTGACAATGCAATGTCACATTTCCATGAAATTATCAAAAGGAAGCAAAAGTATTATTGGGTAGACTCCTTGTTAAAGTTACACTGAAAATACAGATTTCACTGAGGCAATAGCGGTGATTCCGTTAGTGATAGTCAAAGTTATCCTACACAATTCCCTTCCTCTCTTTTGTCTCCCTCACACCACTCATGAACATTTTCAAAGCTAAGAGCAGGTTAATTTGTTTATTTTTCTTTATATTTTGAATTTTCTTTGTTATTTTGTATTACAGTATTGTAATCAATTTACATGAATATTTTTGGGCTGTGAAAGGAATCATCTGAGTTTCCATTATTTCTAGTGGGGAAATTGACTTTGGTATATAAGTGCTTTGGATTAAAGCCTTTTTTTTAAGTGAAAGAAGAAAAAAGAGTAAAAATGATGATACAGAATTTCAAAACAGAATATTAGGGGATTAACAATGGTTAATGTGTTGCGTATTGTTGTTTTCAAAGTAGTTGTTTGGATTATCAGACATATATATGAAAAATGATCAAACAATGAAAATACGAACCATTTCTTTTGTTGGGGGTAAAGAAAGAATCTTTTCCCTTCTTTCTTCTCCTTTCCCTCACCCCAGTTGTTACTTCGCTTTTTAGTAGTTTCCGCCTCTTTCACTTTCACAGTTATCTATTGTACATTTTAAATCCAACTAATCTCAAATTGCATCCATTTACCTACAAGAGCTTCATGATTATTCTTTATAGCTGACTAGTTTTCCATTGTATAAAAATAGCATATCTTTCTTATCCATTCTGTGGTTGATGGGCATGGAGTGAAGTTTTTCTCTCCTTTGACTTTTGGTCTATGAATTTCCTTTTGAGTTAAATGTGTTTCTTGTATACAGCATGTTGATGAATCTTGTTTCTTGAACCACTCTTCCTGTGTTTCTTTTTATTGGTGAATTGAGACCATCTACATTAATGGTTACAACTGACATGCACTGGCTCATCTCTGCCGTGCTATTTTCCTTTCATTGGCTCCCTATTCTTCCCCTCCATTCAATTGCCTGCCCTGCTCAGCGATCCCCCTCTGCTGCTGTTCCTGGAACTGTGGTCATCTTTATCGCTCTCTAGAATATCCTTCAGCACTCTCTGTAGGGCTGGTTTGGTGGTGATGAATTCCTTCAGTTGTTCTTTGTCATGAAAGTATTTTGTTTCTCCATTAATTTTGAGAGATAGTTTTGCAGGGTGCATCAATCTGGGTTGAAAATTGTTTTCTTTCAGGATTTGAAATACTTCACTCCAAACTCTTCTTGACTTGATGGTTTGTGTTGAGAAGTCTGTTGTGATTCTGATGGATTTTCCTTTATAGGTGATCTGTTTCTTTTCTCTAACAGCTTTTAATATTTTGTTCTTGTGTTGAATTTCTGGGATCCTGATTATTATGTCTAGGCGTAGATTTATTTGGTTATGGCTAGTTGGAGTTCTATATGCTTCACTTATCAGTATGTCAGTGCTTGGTAAGTTTCACATGCTTGGGAAGTTTTCTGCTATAACTTCTGTAAATAGTCTTTTTATGTCATTTGTTTTGACTCTTGCTTTTTTGCTGACACCTATTATACTTAAATTATTTTTCTTTACATTGTCTTGCAGCTGTTGAATTGTTATTTCTTGGTTCCTCATTATTTTTAAGAGATCGTTCCTTTCATGATTGCTAGCTGCAATCCTGTCTTCAAGGTCTGAAAGTCTATCTTCAATTGTGATCAAGCAGTTTTGCAAGCTTTCAATAGAATTTTTAGTTTCCTGGGTATCTCTGAATATGTTTCATGTATTCAAATTCTTTCCTATATTATTCATTCAAGGTTCCCATCACTTTCCTATGTTTTTGTCTCTTTTTTTTTAATCTATGTCTTTAGATACACTCAGCAATTCTTTCATTATGGTTGTCACTTCTTTTACCTGAGACATTGTTTATAATCTGATTTCTTTTACAGTCTCATGAAGTCACTTCTTGACTTTGATTGCTATCATTTCAGAAATTACAAGTGTAAAACTTTCAATTTCTTCTGTGTAGATGTCTCCTGGACTTGTTTTGTGTGGGCTGGAGGTCTGAGACTAGGTTTTACTCCTTCACTTTATTTTTCTGGGTTCCTCCAGATGAGCCAGTTGTGGGGTACTTCCTGCATTGGCTGACCATTTGTGGTGTAGGGGAAATGGACCAGCTGCCTGGGTTTTGCCAAACCTAGTTTCCCAGGGAGATAGTGGGGTATGGGGTGGGCTTCTTCAGACCGTTGTGGCTGCACTAAGGCCTCCCCTGATAGCCATGGATGTTCAGGGTCATGGCTGGCTAAAAAGCATGTTATGAGATGAATTAAAAACTAAGATTTCACTGTATATGCTATATAATCACATTTTCTACAATCATTTGGCCAAAAAAGTCACATGACTAAGCCCATATCAGGAGAAACTAACATATTTGTTTTTCTTTATACAAAAGGAACAGCTGCAAACTTTTGTGGTTTTTTCCTGTTTTTCAATCTACCATATGAAATATATGATATATGAGAAAATGTGGAGACAAAAATTTGCAAAATTCCAGTATTTATAAAAGATATTTTCCTTTGACTTTTTTGCATCCATGTTTTCTTTCTTGTTCACCAAGTTAAGGATAAACCAATATCCTTAACTGACGGTTACTATATCAGTATATTCTTTTCATGGTACAACTCAAACTGTATGTTTTGTTTTTAAGCAAGCTACTGTATTATGCCAAAATTATTTTTCTCAATTTCAATTATTTTTTGTTAAGAATATACAAAAGCATGGACACTGTATTTCTCATTTTCCTATTGTTAGGACAAAATACCCTACACCTTCAAATTAATATTAGTTTTCATGTCATTGGGACAAAATTCCCAACACCCACAAACTAAAGGGAGAGAGATTTAATTTGGCTCAGATTTTGGGGGTTCAGTCCATAGCTAGTTGGCTCCAAACCAGACATGTCAGGTTGGAAGGATATGGTGGAGCAAAACTCCTTGCCTCACAGCAGCCAGGAGGCAGAGAAAGAGAGGTGATTCAGGGAGGGCAACGGGTGACATGCCCTCCGTCTTAGTGACCTTTCTTGTTACTGGCACAAAATGCCCAACACTCGAAGTTAAAGGGGGAAAGGTTTATTTAGCTCACTGTTTTTAGAGGTTTCAGTTCATAATTGCCTTGCTGCAAGGAAGGGTGGCATTTGGCAGACAGACATTGCTGCTCACAGTGGGTAGAAGGCAGCAAAGCAAGCAAGGGCTGACCACAGCTCTTTCTATCCTTTATATCCTATCCAGGCTATCCAGGTGGGTAGTGCACCCTTAATCCTAGTGCCCTTGATTCCAGCATTGCACCATGATCAATCCACCACTGCACACTCTAGATACAGCCACCTCTAAAAGAGCCCCACCTATGACTGCATGAGGCTTTGGGGAGACATCCAGACACAAACCATAACATCCTCTAAAGGCAAGTCCATAGTTACACACTTCTTCCATCCAGGTCATGCCTCCTAACAGCACTTTTACCCCTGAACGCATCAATGGGTCAATCCTCTGTTTTGTACAGTGCCAGCATGTACATGTTCCAATTGTATCCTAAAATACCTGCCTCTACATAAGACTCTGGGGGAAGCATTTTAGATATAAGCCATAACATTCTGTCTCTGGAGCCCAAAAGGCTCACATCCATCTCATTATACAAAATCTATTTAGTCAGTCTTTAAGGATCACCAAAATCTTAAGTTTTGGCAGTAATGGAAAGTCAAAGTCCAAAATCTCCTGTAAAGCACAAAGCAGACTCTTAGCTGCGAGCCCCTATAAAAATAAAAAAGAAAGTCAAGTACTTTCAACATACAATGACACAAGGTAAACATTCCCATTCCAAAGGGAGATACAGACATAGAGAGAAATTGGATGACAGCAAGTCCAAGAGCCATCAGGACAACCATAAAGCCCTATAGCTCCATGTCCAGCAGCTGGGACTAATTGTGAGATGTGAGCTCCAGAGAGCTTGTGCAGTCCTACCTCTATGGCTTTGCTGTTTTCAAGCCACAAGTCCTCTCTGCTGAGGGGTTCTACTCACTGCCTGCAGCTTTCCTTAGCAGGTGCTCCGTGTTCTTGGCGTCTTCAACTTCCTGAGGTCTCCACTGAACTTCTGGCCTCACTCTCATAACTTCATGAACTACAAACATTTCTCCTGTAGTAATGGAGTTCCACTTCTGTGACTAGGTGGTTAAATGACCTGATCATTAAATGAGGAATTGTATGCAGTATGTGTGGCACAATATTCAGAGCAAAGAAATGACCAAAGGGAACTCCAACTTGATGACCTTGCTTTTATTTGTGTAACTCTTACATTCAATATTATACTGTACATATATAGTACGTAAAATTACAGTATGTACTATATAGTACAATCAGCAAAATTGCAGTACTGTATAAAAAGATATCAAAGTTCTATAAATAAGATGTACAGAACTGTATGAGAAAGAAAGATGAATTGCCAGCCTGAACAGTGCACCTCAGTCATAAGTCTAAATAGTCATTAAACGGGGAGTTTATTAAACAAAGAATACCTATGCTTTCTTAGGGTAACATTGCGTAGCCTCCAAGGGCTTCCTTTGAAATTTGAGTGTAAACCTCCATAACTCCATAACTTTCATTTTGTATGCCTGAAAAACCATCAGCATGCACATCATACCGAAGTCTGCCACTAGCTTTCAAAGCAGCCCAGTTACCTGGAAACGTTACTATAGCAGTCCATTTCCTAGGGAAACCTGGTCTGTCTTCTCAAACCAAACTCTTTTATGAGCATTTACCCTTTTATACCCTTTAGCCTGCAATAGGTGGGGATTTTCTGATTCTAGAGATGCCTTCAAGGCATCTTTCTCCTTGACCCTGTGCCAAATAGTTGATTCCTTTTTAATGGTACTGTTATCATTATCAGTCACAGATTCTTTGGTCCCAGTTTATGCATTATTCCTTCTGAACACAAATTTAACATCTGCAAAATTTTCTGCTTTGTTTTTTGTCTCCAATTTTCACTATACATCTGGCTAAATGCATCTATCACTACCCATGCCACAACGTCAATGTTAGACTCTCTTAAAATTTCCCCTACTATATCAATTGACCCATTGCTGTTATTGTTAGTCTCCTAAGGTCTCAGGACATAGGCAAAATGAAGACAAATTTTCTATCAGTGTAATGCACACAGACTCTAGTTCGACTGACAATGAAGTTTCCAACTGAAACTTCCTGTACCTGGCCTTTCTGTGTGCACTTCTATCAACATTCTGGTCTTCTGAGTCATATCTCAGTTCTACTTACATTATTCTGAGACTTCTTTAGCCCACATTTCCAAATTTTTCCAAACTTCTCCTATAAACCAGTTCCAAAAGTTTCTAGACACATGGTCAGGTATAATCAAAGCAATAACCCCACTTCTCCAGTATCGGTTTTCTGTATTAGTTTTCCTGTGACTGGGACAAAATGCCTGACACACACAGATTAAAGGAGGAAAGGTTTAATTTGGCCCACAGTTTTGATTATTCAGCCATGGTCAGTTGAACCCACGGTAGTGAAGGCATGACACAAGGGCATGGCAGAAGAAAGCTGCTCATCTCATGGCATCCAGGAAATGGAAAGAGAGAAGGAGAGGGAGAGAGAGCAGAGAGGAAGCTATACCCTTCCAAGATGGCCCCCAGTTACATAGCTCTGCTAACCAGGCCTCACCTCCTAACAACCCATTTATCCATGAACTCATCATTGGTTAAACACACTGATGAGTGTAACATCCTCTGATCTGGTTGTACCCCCAAACCCTGCCACTGAACACATGAAACTTGAGGAAACATTCTGATTTAAACCACAACAGGTTTATTTTGGTTCAGGGTTTTGGAGGTTTAGTCCATGGTTGACCAAGGGAGATACATCATGGTGGAAGGGATTGTAACAAGGACGCTGCTTACCCCATGGCAGACAGGAAGCAGAAAGAAAATGTAAAGCCAGGGAAAAGAACCATCCCAGGTGGTGCTTCCAGTGACCCACCTGTCCATCCACCCAGCACCCTCCTCCTGATAGCACATGAACTCAACAATGGGTTAACGCTTAGTATAGCATCCCCATGATGTAGTCATGTTTCAAAACACCTATCTCTAAAAACAGATTTTTTAGGGGGCATTTTCTTGGTTACTTTTCTCTCATTGCTGAGACAAAATACCCAGTACCCAAAATGAAGGAAGGAAAGGTTTATTTAGCTCACTGTTTGTAGAAGTTTCAGTTCATACTCAGCTGGCTCCAAGGCAGGGTGGCATGGCACTGGGACAACACTTCAAGACAGCAGCCAGAAAAAGCAGCCAGAGCAAAATTGGGGGTGGGAGAGCAAGTCTCCTTCCCTCCCTTATATTGCACACAGGCCACCCCTACCGCCTCCCCCAGGGCCGGTGTAGCACTCACAAAATCTGCTTGCCCTCCTCTTACATAGAATGAGGATGTTTTCAAAGTAAGAACTTTGGTTCCCTGCTGAGTCTCTTAGTTAAACTTCTAAACTTCTCAACCATAACAGGCATTTTAGGTCTAAGCCCTAATATCAGCTTTTGAAAATAATTTTAAACATTTAATGCAGGATTCTTGAATAAATCTTGTCTAGACAATAAAACAACTGCACACAGCACATGCACTTCTTAAGTACTGTAGATTTTGTATTTAGAGGATGGCAAGGCCATTTGATCAAGCTCTGGGAAATTTTAGAAATGTTAGAAAAATATTGTGGTAGAAATTTAAAAGCCTTACTTGCTTAGGTCCTCTTGGTATCAAATACGTTTCTTTTCTTGAGGACCTGAAAGAACAAAGTTATTATATGACTATTAAGAATAACTCATGCAAAAAGTTAGTTATTGAACATTTAAATTTTTCATCCTTTTTCAGAGAAAGAATAATTAAAAGCAATTTTTCTTTTGTTTGTTGAGAAAATATTTTAATCATCTAATGTGTTCATTTTTCTCCCATAAACTGAAAAAACTAACAATTAAAATTTTTTTTGTTATAGAAGAAGAACATCTGAGAAAATTATACATACAAATATACATCATTATAATGTTATAATTTAGATCTTATCATTTAATGTTCTGGCATATTTCTCTTTTACTTTTCCTATGTATATGCATATTATATAAAAATAATTTTACTATTTTATATGTCATATTTTGTGTGTATATAGTTTATATATTCTGCTTTTGCTTTTATCACCACTATGATATTTATCCTGTGATACAAAATTTATGTCAGAGTATACAGTAATATACTCTCCAAGCTCCTCATAAAAATGGCTCCTAATATTCTGTCCTATGGGTTTACTCTAACTGATTTAAGTAGCTGTTCTACCTTCCGTATTTCTGATGAGCAGAGATAATTAGTCTACACATTAACTATGTAGTGTTAGAAATTAAAATAAGATATCTAATATTTTCTTTTTCCTTCCTTTCTTCCTTATTTCCACATAGTTCCCAACTTCCCCAATGGGATGACTAGATTTGACATCTTCTTACACCCACACCATTGCTAATGGCAGCAAATGTACCAAATTCATTTTTGAATTTAAAGGAAGTTTGTGCATGAAGTATAGAAAAACAGACAATGTGCCTTCATTGTGTTATTATTATTTTTAAAAATATTGATATCTTGTATTATACATAAATCAATTTTAATAGTTTATTCTTTATGATTTCACTTTGTTACGTAACTATGATGTACAGGGCTGGATGGAGAGTTTTCGTGAAGTAGCAAATGGGAGAATATGGACTTATTTTCTAAATTAAATGTTAGTACTAGAGGCAATTTTTGAAACACTAATAAGGTTCATGTAATATCAATAAAAGGAAATAAAAAATTTGCTCAAAGAATCATACCTGTGATGAGCATATTTTGGACAGCCAGACCAGGTCTGCTTGAATTATTCACTATTTGGCTCTATTATCTTTAACTGAAGAGTAAATAGATGGGCCAAAGTCCTTTCCTGGTAAGATCAACTTTTTTTCTTAATTTTAGGTTCGTACATAGTTCTAACTTCCTTGACAAACACGGCTTGAAAATCTACTTTTGAGTAAACTATTCAACAAGACAATCTTGCTTCTAATTTGAGTATACTTCAAAAGGCAGTATTTATCAGTTTCTTATGAAAATGTAATGGAACTTGTGATACAAAATGAAATCTTGGATGAAGTTTTGGCAGAGTCTCTTAATGACAGCTAAGGATGCAAATATCTAATTCCATAGACCATTTACCTAAAGCTATTAAATTAAATTTCCTAAGTACCTCGCATGTTCAACTCTACATTTAAAGCAAGTAGCATTCTACTTCAGTGAAATGAAACCACTTGTGGTCATAAAATAATAAATCTAGATTGGCCTTTCAATAAAGGAATTAGTATACCAAAAATCTGATAGGTATTACTGCAAATAAAAATCTTTACTAAATATTACAGAGTTCAAATTGATTTTAAAGCTTGTCATTCATGCGGGCACATGGTAAAATATAATAATGATAGTATTAAGAAGCTTCCTAGGAATGAGGATGTCCTGAAGCAACACAGAAGTGCAGTGCAGCATGGCTCTGTGCCCTTGATGAGGATTGCCTGCTGCATGAAAATAATGGGCTGTCTCAGCTGGAGGACTGTGCCAAGGAGACCACCGTACAAAGGCCAAAGGTCAGCAGTTAACTGTTAGGGTTATTTGTTCCTTTCTCAGA
>RJWM01046917.1:0-12122 GCA_004363535.1 Dasyprocta punctata
CTCCCCTCCCCCTCCCCCGTCCCCGTCCTGATCTATGACCCTCCCGCTCTCTGCCCCCTGCTCCTCTTTCCTCTGTCCCTGTAACCCACACACAGCTCAGGATACTGAGACTCAGAGTGGGCAGAAGGCCTCCCTGGGCCAACCCAGAGAGGGGAGCCAGAGCCCCTCAGCCTGGTGACTGCAGGCTGTCCTCGGGGCCACACAGCACAGGGCGCTCCCAGCCCGGCTGCTACATGACAGGGCTGTGGCGTTGGAGGGCGGGCGAAGTGCACAGACCGTTCTGCCCACAGGAGTGTGTGACACCATGTCTCAGTGTCACACGGGGACACATGCAGGCCACTTCGCCTCTAGCAGCGGCCCCAATTCAGTATGAGGCGCCTGGGGACAGAGCCCGGGGTGGGGGCCAGTCAGGGTGGTCTTCCCAGAGGAGGCTGCTGAAGGCAAGCCAGGCCAGGACCCGGGGTCGAGCGCAGGGAGCAGAGGCACAGACCCACGCACAGAGGCCACCAGCAATGGCGAGGGGACCACAATTGGTCCCTGTGGCTGGGGGCGACTGTGGCACGGCTGCCCCACCCCCGGCCGGTGCCCTCAGCGGAGACTTGGCCTCCCTGAACTCCACCTGACAAGGACTTTGGTGGTGACAGGTGCCGGGGCTCATCTCCGAGCTCTGGTGTGCTTGCTGTGTGACCCTCGGTGGGTTAGCAACCCCTCTGTGCAGTACCTGCCTCTTGGGGCTGCATGAGGGCTCGGGGGCCTCACCCCGACTGTACACAGACCAGTGCCTGCTGCCCGGGTTTTCAGGCGTGTCCCCGGCCTGGACTAGGACTGACCACAGCAAGGGCTGGCTTGGCAGCGGCATGGGTCGGGACACAAGGCCAGGACTGTGTCAGTCGTGGTGACTGAGCACCTCGGCTTTGGCTAGGGAAGGGCACTTGGGGAGTCCCAGTCCTGTCCCCTGCCCTGAACACCCATGGCCACAGCTGGGAGACAGCCATGCAAGGGCCCTGAATGGTGACCCCGGAAAGAGCTGTCCCCATCCTCACCCCTGGATGCTGCCGAGCGACCTCCCCCTGCCGTGTTGCAACTGTGACCAAGGGATAAACTCTGCGGGGGCCATGCCGACTCCCCCAGGTATCCCCAATCTGGCGTTAAGGGTCCTGATAGGACACTGAAGAGGAGACGGACACAGAGGAGGCCTTGGGTCCAGCGGGGCTGGGGCGGTGCGGCCACAGGCTGGGGCCATCAGGGCCCGGAAGAGTGTCTGCGCTGTAGGCTGCTTGCACGGGGGACACTTGGCCCTAGGTGGGGACAGCGACTGGCCCCAGCGTGCTCTCAGGGTCTGGGGTGTGGAAGGAGGCGGGGAAGGATCCGCGAGGTGCGGACAGGGAAGTCGAGGCAGGGACCCTCCCTAGAGCCTCCAGAGGGAGCGGCCTGCGGCACCGCGCTCCGCTGCGTGGACGTGTGGGGCTCCTGCAGAGCTCTGGGAGGACACGCTCGCGCTGCCCCAGCCTCTGGGCTCCCAGCGAGTTGCGCTGTTGCTGCTGCTGCAGGCAAGAGCATGTGGAGGGAAGGGGCTGCTGGGACAGCTCTCTGTGTGGGAGGAACTGATAGTGAAATGGGTGGAGGCTAGGAGAATTTTGAGGCGATAATAGAAAAACCCCAGATCGCCTTGGATAGAAAAATGGGCGCAAAAGGCAGCACTGGCGAGGCGCAGAAGGAAGTGGGGAACTTGCTGCTGGGAAAGGGGGCCCTCGCCAGAGAGGGGTCCCCACGGTTATCTGCAGAGCAGAGCCTGTGCGTGGTGGGGAGGAAGCCAAGGAGGCTGATACGTGGAGTGTGGCTGCGGCAGCCTGGATTCCGTAGTAAAGTGGGCCAGGGTGGGGGGACAGGAAAGAGCTGTTGGGGAGGAACCCGGGCTCAGCCCCCCAGGCCCCGGGGAGGCGGAGCAGAGGACTTGCCGTGGGGAAGTGGGGGCTGAAGGCAGAGCACAAGGGTGCGGGGCACGATCGGGAGACACCCCGGAAAGATCCGAGCGCCCAGTCACTCGGAAGCCTCCTGGAAGTAACTGAGCGTGTGATTCCCCCCGGGGACTGCGGCAAAAGCCACAAAACAGAGATGGGGGCTCCTGGGACGGGGGTGGGACAATCCCTGTGACATCAAGGACGTCCACCAGGTGTTTCAGGATGTGCTGGCGGGAGAAGCCCACCGGCTCGGGTCAGAGGGGACCAGGGCTGTCAGACCCATGTGTGCATGGGCAGGAAGCCGCTGGTGACGCTGTGGGGACACCAGGGTTGTCTCCGATGGTCGCCCAGTGCCTGTCCCCCCACGGCACTGCGGAAGCAGGCGACCTGCCCCCTGGTGTCAGGGACGCTCAGCTGGCTCACACCTGGAGCTCATCGCTTGGTTTCGATGGGGACGTTTGGAACTTTTGTCCTGATGGGGGGTTTTGATGGAATTTTTTGACTGTGAGTGAATGCTGTCATGAGATGAGGCCCCCAGGGACCCCAGGAGAGGCGGAAGGTATTTGCACGAAGACTCATATGTATCTTTGGGGCTCAGAGGGTGCTAGGTTGAAAAATGCCCCCCAAGATATCCACTCCTAATTCCCGGAAGCAGCATACGTGACCCATGACACACAGAGCGGGGAGGAGGCTGCAGATAGAATTGGGGCCAGCAGTTAGTGGTGGGAAGATCGGGGTTTTCTGAATGGGCCCCCAGGGCCACCAGGGTCCTCCGGAGTGGGAGAGGGAGGCAGAAGAAGAGGGTCACAGCAGAAGACGTGACCACAGAGAGATGCAGTGTTGCTGGTCTGGAAGAGAAAGGAGAAGGTCTGGGAGCCAGAGAAGAGGGGCTGCTGCCACAAGCCGGAAGGAGTGAGGAAATGGGTCCTCCCTGGAGTCTCCAGAGAGGACCACACGCCCTTGCCCTCATCCCAGACCTGCTGACCTCCAAAACTATAAAAGCCACTGATTCTGGGATAATCTGAAACAGTAGCAACAGCGAACGAATATACCACCCCACCCATCTATCTATCCATTCATCCACACACCCACCCACCCCTCCATCCCTCTATCCATCATCCATCCATCCCTCCCTACATCCATCAGTTCATCTAACCATCCACACATCTGCCCATCCATCCACCCATTCATATATATCCATCTGTCCTTCCATCTGTCCATTCGTCTGTCTGACAGTCCATCCATCCATCATCCATCTGCCATCTGTCCATCCATTCATCTACCCATCTTTTCATCCATCCATCCACCTGTTTATTTGCCCATCTGTGCTGGCACTGCCAATGGTGTGCTACCCATGAGCCGCACACTGCAGACCCACGGCCTGCTGGAGTTGTGAGACACACACCAGGCAACACACACCTGCGCCTGCACCTCAAAGGCACAAGGGACTGTTATTTGTGTCAGGGCAATCATGACCTCTGGCTGGAGGACTCTGCATGAATCACAGAAGCCTCTGGGCCTCAGTTTCCTGAAGCGCTTTTGAGAAACGATAGCACGTGGTGTACAGAGGGGCGGGCGGCCCCTGCCCTCCAAGGCGTGGGGAACGGGGCCTTCCCGTGCCTGGCCCCGCCATGCGAGCGGGTCCCACTAGCTGCGGGTCTAAGTCGTCCATGCAATAAGGACTTGCCAAGGGGCTCATCTTGGGACCAGCAAGGCTTCCCGGATGAAGCTGCCCGTCTTTGCAAACTCCCTGGCTCTGTATGGGTCACCTCCACGAGCTTCACGGGACCCTGAGACATGGAGCAGCGGCCGGGAGACAGCCGAGCACGGAGCAGACCTCCTCCCCCGCATCGGGACTGAGCCGCACACATCCCCCAGCAGGCCCAGAAGCCACGCCCCTGGCCCAGGGCCTGTGGGTCCCCGAGTTGGCTGTGGGGTGGAATGCTGTGGCCCTCAGCTGTCGGCGGTCAGGGGACCAGGGCTGTGCTCACCGTCCGCGGCCAGGGGTCCTGAAGACGGCTTAGTGTGGCGGGAGTGGCACATGCCGAGCCCTGGGAGGTCCCCGAGAGCCCCGAGGGGGCTCACGGCCCTTCTGTGCTCTGTCCCAGGTCAGAGGGGTGAAAGGGGTCTTCCTGGCGAACCGGAAGGTTGATGGCAAGGTGACGACTCTCATCACCTACAACAAGGGCCGCGACTGGGACTTCCTGCGGCCGCCCGGCAGCGACATGAACGGGAAGCCGACCAACTGCGAGCCGGTGAGTCCGCCCCGGCCAGGCAAAATGCCCGGTGCAGGGCACGGGTGGGGCACGGAGAGGCTGTGTGCGGCCAGCGCCGGGATTCAGGACCCAGGTCTGTGGGCCTGGCTGCGGCCCTGCCCTCTCGGGCTGGCCTGCCCACCTGTGCGGAGTCACTGCCCGGTTGGCATCTGCCCTCTGTGCCACCCCTCCAGGGACCTGTGTGGACAGATGTGTCCCCTGGGGCTAGCGGAGGAGCAGGAGGGCAGATGGGGACAGGCGGGCTGCTTCGAGCCTGCCGCAGGCGCATCTGAGCCCTCCCACTGCCCAGCGTCGGGGCCTGGACAGCGCTGTGCCCAAGGGAAGGGGCGGCAGAGAGCGGTGTATGCTGTCAGTGGCCAGCTCCCCTCGCACGGTCACGCGTGGTGGCCGAGCCACCCAGCTCCGCAGCTGGCCCCACTCACTGAGTGCTCTTCCGTGTGGTCGCGGGTGTCTGAGTCCCTGGCTGTCGGGGACTCCTGTGTCCTGGGCGGCCTCGGGGGCCCCGGTGGTGAGGATGGAGACAGCGCCGAGGGCTCCTGGCCTTTCCTGCCCTGGCTTGGGGTGACACTTGGTGACCAGCAGGGGCCAGGGATGAGCAGGCTGAGTGACCCGTCTGGCCCGGTTTCTCACGCGTCACTGTCCCTGCCCCCGTGGGGCTGCACCCTGACTCAATGCCCCCAGCATCTCCGAGCCCCGCCCAGTGCTGACGCTCGGGGCCAAGTCCAGAGCTGCACAGGGCACAGGCTCAGCTCCCAGCTGACCGTGTGACCTGGGCCCGGCTGACCAAGTCCTCTGGGCCACTGCTGGAAAGGGGGCACATGATTCAAGTGTCATGTACCTAAGTGAGGCTGAAACAAGACAACACAGAGAGCACAGGGGCCACGAGGAGCAGAGCGCTTCCTTGGTGGACTCGTCCCCGTCCTCCTCTCTCCCAGAATCTTGGACAGCCCATTCCTTTCTCTCTGGCAAACTCCTACTGAGACCTAAAAACCCCACCCACAAGTCCACTCCACTAAGTCTTCGGTGAACATCTGTGCTTCTCTGTCTGTTCCACTCTGTCGGCTGTGAGCTCCCCACAGCCAGGGACTGCACTCTGGGGACACCTGAACCTACCATTACCCTGCCTCAGTTTCCTCATGCAAAACAGAAAGAACCACAGTTCCTATTTCACGGGTTCCATCCAGTCAATCCGCAGCAGCGCCGTGCGTGCTGGGCCCTGTGCCAGGTACACGGGCTGCATCAGGAAGCGCTCAGCAAACCCCTCTGCGGGCGACCAGGGACTCTGCCTGGCCCCCAGCAGGGACGGGAGACGCAGGCCCTGTCCTTGCTCGCAAGCCCGGCTGCAGGCGCCTCTGATGGGAGCCACCGCAGCGGCAGAACCATTCCCACCTAGTCCTAAGTGTGGGGACAGAGTGGCCTGGGCTCTGCCCGAGCTCTGCCCGCAGAGATCCCTTCCCCGGGGGAGTCGGTGGCCCTGGCCTTCAGGCCCCTGCCTGACGCACAGGGTGAGGCGCGGGGTTAATTACCGGCCGCTTGCCGACCACCTCTGAGCGCGGGGCTGCTGTGACGGGGTCGGCAGAGGTAAGCCGTGTTAATCTGCCAGAGCAAGTTTCTTCCAAGAAGAGATTCTTGTCTGCAATTACGCGGCTCAGTGAGGAGATAACCTTGGTAAGATTTATATCCTGGCTTTAAAATAATAAGAATTGGAGGGAACCAGCGAAGGTGCTGCCCAGGCAGGCTTGTGGGGCACCTAGTGGGGCACAGGGAGACAGCAGGGGCCGGGAGGGCTCCTGATCCAGCTCCGCCGGGGCGGGGGGGGGTGCCGGGCTTCCCACTCGTGCGGCTGTGGCATCGTCCAGAGTGGGGAAATCGGGGCAGGGCAGGCGCAGTTCCCAGGGCTCTGTGGTGGTGGTGCCAGGCGCTCCGCGGTCAGGAGAAGCTGCAGTCGGGGCTGGCCTCTCGTCCTGAGGGTGATCGCTGCTCAGGATGGAATACCTGGGGGACACGGGGATCAGGCAAAGGGAAGGAAGGACGTGTGCAGCCCTGCACACACGCACGCACGCGCGGCTGGAAACAGCAGCAGGCGTGCCTCCCGGGCAGTCCCTCGCTGCACACGCGGAGGCCTTGCTGGGGTCTGCGGCTCCGGGTCCCTGGCCCCCTCCGCCGCTCCTCCTGGGTCCGTCTTCTCCCCGCCCTTCCACAGCTTGGTGTGGGTGTCTCCCTCAGCCATGGTGGTGCTAAAATACCGGCAGGTCTGTTTTGGCCTTGCATACGGCCGTGGGAAAGGGTTCCCCCGAGCCAGACTCGAACCCCCTGTGCTGGGGGTCTGGCTGGGTCTCCCAGACTCCACGGAGAGGGAGCCAAGGCCTGTGGGTGGCCGGGCGTGGCCCTGGCCCTCCGGCCTACTGATATCGCAGGCTCTGCCGGGCACTTCTGCAGGGCGCCTGCAGCCGTTGCGTGCGGAAGTCGGGGCAGCCTCGGGCCTCGGAGCCCACCGCCCAGCTCCCAGCCGCCAAGCCGACGCTCTGGGGTTGTCTGGTCAGGACCTCTCAGTACCAGGTGCAGGGGCACCCTTGGATCTCCTGCCTTTGCCCTGGCAGCCTCAAGGGACCCTAGCTCTCTGGGTGCCCAGAGGAGGCTCCTCGATGTCCGGTCCCCTTCTCGGGCGTCCTGAGCCCTGGTCTCCCTGGCTGCCGCCACCCCTGGGCCCAGCCTGGCCTGGGAGCTGTGTGGAGCCCTCGTCTCTGCTCTCAGACACGGGAGGGGTTGTCCGCAGGCACAGCTGGGGCACATAGGTCCCAGGGGCATTGTCCTCCTCTGGCCCAAAAAGTGCCTGGCCACCAGACAGCTGCTGGTGACAGCGGCCCAGGAGGGGACGGGGCAGCAGTCCCGAAATGCAGCAGCGCCTCTAGTTTCACTCTGCCCACTGTGCTCTGAGGGGACGCCCCGTGCTCAGCACGTGGGGCTGGGGAGGGGGCAAGAAAGGCAGCCCCCGAGGCCTGCAGCACCCCTGGCCTCCAGCACACCAAGGGCACCAAACCGCTGTGCCTCGTTGGCACCCTGGGCCCTCTGCTGTGGAGTCCGTGCCACGTCCAGCAGAGACTCCTCCCGGATGGAGCTGCCCTGAGCAGAGGTCCCGCCCTGCCCCAGCTTGAAGGGGGCCCCCTCCCTGCTGCCCTGCTCGGTGTCCAGTCCATCCACAGGCCGGGGGACAGCAAGGGCTCCCAGTTGTGAGAGCCCAGAGGAGACAGCTGAGGACCTCACAGGCTCTCAGGGGGCCAGCTTGTCCCCATTCCGTCCTGAACAGGGTGACACAGTGACCACAGTCCTGTGCCGGGGGCCCTGCCGCCTCCTGCCCGAGGGTCCCCAGGTTGCTGTGGGGGGGGACGCCAGGCCCCTCCTCAGTCGCCTTCAGAAGTCGCTGTGCCAAGGTCATGGCCTTCTTTCAGCCTAGCCTGTCAGCTGGTGTCACCTGCTTTCCTGATAAATCGCGCAGGGGCAATGGTTTCCCCGAGAGGGGACAGCGTGGTGGCGTTTGGCATCTTCAGAGGCACACAACCATCACACATAGCCCATTTTAGACCACTTTTTTCACCCCAAAACATACCCTGGTCCACTTGCTATCAGCTTTCTCCCCATCACCCCAGGCCCCTGGCCTGACCCCTAACCCCAACCCAGCCAGCCGTCTGCTTCCCGTCTGTGTGATGTCCTCTTGTGACATCCCACGTGAGTGCACAATCGCAGTGCGACCAGGACGCTCTGTGAGCCCTGGAGACAGTGGGCCCAGACCTGTATCACCACACTGAACGGTTCAGTTCCTCCTTTGATTTTTCCTTTTTGTTTGTTTGAGGCACAGCTTTACTAGGCAGTGCGGGCTGGCCTGGAACTCACAGTGTTGCCCAGGCTGGCCTCAAATTTGAGGCGATTCTTCTGCCTCAGCTTCCCCAGTGCTCCCCAGAATCCGCCACCACATGTGGCTCCTGTGGTTTCATTTCTACTCCGGACAGCTGTGGACAGCGTGCTCAGGCGTGGCCAGAAGGAAGGGGTTCCAGAACAGCCCTCCGGCAGATGTGGGGAGCAGGAACCACCAATACCGTTTTGCAGATGAGGAAACTGAGATCCAAGGTGTCCAGAAAATTTTCAGCACCTCCTAAAGGATCAAGATCTTTAGGTGTTCAGTTTTAGGGTATTTCTAAACTAGAGGTGCTTTTCCTAGAAGGCACATTTAAAGGAGGGCAAAGAAAACATTTAGCTTTCTTATCAAGCCGTCGAGCGGCCTCGAGGGAGGCTGGACCCCGACTCTGCCCCGCTGTGCGGTGTCACCCAAGCCCTGTACAGCAGGGGTCATCGCCCACCTCACAGAGCAGGGCACTGAGGCACAGAGCAACTGAGCGCTGTCCCAAGGCCACATGGCCACTCGGGGATTGCCAGGGCCGGTCCCCTGTGACCCTGGCAGGCCTTGCTTACCTGTGTCCCTCGGATGGGGGGAGGGTGTCTGGGGCGTCCCACAGCCATCCTCTGACCCCCAGGCACCTATGGTCACATAAGGAGCCCCTGGTGATGGTGCAATTGGGCAAAGGCTGTTTATATTCCCGTGCAGGGCTGGGGGCCCAGAGCCCCAGGAGTGCACTGCAGCCCTGGAGGGGCGGGGGCATGGGGGTGGGGGGGGGAGGGGTGGAGGGTTGGGCGGGTAGAGGGGTGGGGGGGTGGGATCCAGGTCCCGGGCCTCACATCCCCTGGCCAGCCCTGCTTGTGGGGGCCACGTTGCGAGGTCAGCTTGCCGGGCAGCTGTGGCCTGGCAGAGGCGCCTCCCCCCAGGGCGCGCTCATCTAGAACACCCACTGACTGCCGACCTTCCGGGTGCCTCGCTGGTCCCCACCCTGCCCCAGGGCACTGGGGACAGCCCCACCGAGGCGTCCTCGCCCTTCCCGCTCCGCCTGGCGGTCAGCCTCAGCGCACGCTCCCAGAGCCGCATCCTCTCCTCCACAGCATCCCTGGCCCTGCCTCTCCCCAGACATCCTGGGTGGGACTGGCCCCAGGCCCGGATTTCCTGCAGACCCTCCTCCCTCGCGCTGACCCCACCTTCTCCTCACAGCCTGACTGCCACCTGCACCTGCACCTGCGCTGGGCGGACAACCCCTACGTGTCAGGCACCGTGCACACCAAGGACTCTGCCCCCGGCCTCATCATGGGTGCAGGTGGGTGCACTGTGGCCCAGGGAAGCTGCCTGCACAGGGGGGCTGGGGCCATGGCCTGTCCATTTGGGGACAGTGCCTCAGTTTCTCCAAGATGCTCAGCTCTCATGGAGAGGCCTGAGGGGTGAATGCGGGGTGCAGTATGTGCTGGATGCATGGAAGGAAGGCAGGATGGATGGGTGCAAGGGCGGGAAAGGACCGGGGTTGGATGGACAGTGGGAGGCTGGGTGGATGGGCGAGCGGATACCGGATGGGTGTGTGCAGGAAAAGAAGGAAATGGAAAGAGGGCGGCAGGGAAAGGGATGACTTAGATCATGGTTGACATTTTTTGGTTCCTGAAGAAAGTGGAGAAGAAAGGTTTGTATGGAAGTGGAATATTTTTTTAAAAAACAAAAATATAATTGCTGTATGCATTTGTAGTCCTCATGAAAGTAGAACCTACTTTGGGGATGATTAGGCATCTACTGATCAAATAACACTATAAAACAAGGTCCACTTGAGCTAGAAGAGTCATTCAAAATCCGAAGCAGGGCCCCCGCAGGTCACTGGGCAGGTCCAGGGAAGGGCCAGGCCACCTCCCCTGCCCTGTTGCGGCATGAGGACACAGGCAAGGCCCAGAGCATGCGGCCCACTGAGCCACCGCCAGCATTCTGTTGGCCCCAGCACCGACTGCGGGGTAAAGGGAAGGACAGGTGCGGCTGGAGCCCCACTCTGCCCTGGACAGCACGTCCGACCCGTCGCCATCTCCTAGCGTGAGGCCTGGCCCCCAGCGGGGCTCCAGGGCTGCGGGCCGTGCAGGTGGAAGGGGGCGTGGAGACTGAGCAAGGCTGGCTGTGTTCCCAGTCCACAGTCGGCCTGCTCCCCAGGCAGCCGCAGTGCCCGCTCCTGGACCCCACCCTCTCCAGGGCAGCTCCCTGCACGCAGGGAAACGGGTGGCCGGGCAGGGTCTGGGCCCATGGCGTGTCTGTTAGGGGACAGGGCTCCAGGTTCTCCCAGATGCTCAGCTCTTGTCAAGAGCCCTGAGTGGCACGGACAGAGGATCTGGCGGAGGAGAGCTGCTGACAGCATGGCGAACAGGAAGCAGAGGGAAGGGAGGAGCTGAGAGGGGGATGGACCCTTCCAAGCCACACCCCCAGGACCACCTCCCTCACCAGGCCCCGCCCCTTACACCAAGCCAGCTGTAGGCCCTCATAACCCAGTGACCCTCCACAAGCCCAGCTCTGAGCACGCGAGGCTTTGCGGGAGGCATCCAGATAGAAACCATAATGGGATCGTGTGTTTACAGTGCACCGTCATGATTGGCTGGAGTCCCAACTTCTTAACCAAAATAAAAAGGCACAGCATCAGTGTCACCACTCCTTGAAACCCTTTAGAGCTGGGAGTGAGTGTTCCAGTGCCCGAAGGCTCCGTGCCCCCGGGAGACGTGTGTCGGCCACGCAGGGAGTGGGTACTGCTCCCCCGCCCTGCTTCCCCTCCGGGGCAGGGTGCCGCCTCCTTATCTCGCCGTGCCCTTTCTCGTCTTGGCGGCCTGCTGCTCTTCGCTTACATCTTCCTGGCCAGCCTGGGCCTGAGGGAGGAAGTGAGGGGGGTGACACCCCCGAGCCAGACCAGCTCCCCACTTGCTGCCCTGCTGGGACCAAGCAGACCTGACACCACGAGGTCACTGCCCGGAGGGGCTGCGTCAGCAGTGCCCAGGTCCAGCACCGGCCCTCTGCCCGGCCTTCCGTCTGCAGACCCCTCTCCCTGCAGCCTTCGCCCTCCGACAGCTCACGTCTGTCTCTCCAGGCTCAGCTGCGTCCTGCCTCAGTCCCTGCTTGTCCACTGTCCTCGCAGGTCCACTGTCCCTGCCCTGAGAGCGACTGTGCGGCCACCTTTACCCCTGCTAGACCGAGAGCTGTCAGGGAGCAGGGCAGGGCGCGCACAGCTCAGACTTCCGGAGCTCGGCACGGGGCTGGGCAGAGGGCTCGGGAATTGCTGGGCACATGCAGGAATGGGTTGCCGAGCAGACACGATGAAGAAAAAGAAGTGAAAGTGTGGATGGAGGGATGGGCGGATGGACGGATGGAGGCGTGGATAATGGGCGGATGGACGGATGGAGGCGTGGATAATGGGCGGATGGACGGATGGAGGCGTGGATAATGGGCGGATGGACGGATGGAGGCGTGGATAATGGGCGGATGGACGGATGGAGGCGTGGATAATGGATGGATAGATAAATGCATGGATTCATGGGTGATTGGGGGTGGGTGAATGAGTCGATGGATGGATGGATGGATGGATGAACAGCGGAGGGGTGAATGGATGCATGGATACTGAATGGAGGGATAGATGGATGCATGGACAATGGGCGGATAGATAGGTGGATGCGTCTGTAATGGGGGTGTGGATGGGGGGTGGATGGATAGATAATGGGTGGGTGGATGATGGATAACAGAGGGTGGACGGATAGATGCATGGATACGTAGGGAATGAGGGGACAGATGGACGCCTGGATGATGAATGGATGGGTGCATAAGGAACGGGGGAAGGGATGGATGCATGGATAATGAATGGATGGGTGGGTGGTGCATGAACAATGAATCACGGGTGGATAATGGAGGCGGATGCATGAGGGAATGGATGGATGGATGAACTTCAGGAAAGATAAACACACACTCAACTTAGGACTTGACTCATCTATTTGAGGATAA
>RJWM01046918.1:0-12123 GCA_004363535.1 Dasyprocta punctata
GTCAGTGTTCAGAGGATGATCTTGTAGGAATGGTTGTAAGGGCTGCCCAGGACCCAGGAAGGACAGCTCCTCCATTGACTGACAAGTCATTCACTTTTACCTCATGTACATCAACACTGAAACAGAATTCAGTGGGGACAGAGTAAAGAAAAAAAAGAATTTACTATGGATGAGAATGCATAGCTTCCTAGGTGAGCCTGCATCACAGCTTCAGGATGAATTCCAATACCTTGGGCCTTCCAGACAGAGAATGAAGGAAAGTGTTGTCTGACTTGGGCAATGCCTGACTGCTATGTGAATATTACTGAGAGCAAGAGACAGAGACAGACCAGCACACAGACAAAAGAAGGACACAGGGAAGAGAGAGCAGCCCCTGCTCAGGGCCCTGTCCCCACAACCAGCTGAGGAGGAGAGCGCCAGCTTCCCTCTGAGGTGCAGTCAGGACAGGGAGCTTGCAGTGAGAACCACAGCAGGGGCCGACCCCGTGCAGGAACAATGGGGAATTTCACAGGCTCCAGGGACGACAGGCTCTGCAGTGACTGCAGGAGAACCTGGGCCCTCTCAGCCAGTTCTCATCAATACTGAGACTCCACATGGCTCTCTGCGGCTGCTCCATCTACTTTCCTTCCTGCGCTTCAGCTGTCAATAAAATTAGGCTCTCAGTTTATAATGATGATGAGCATCAACTACTAACTTTAATCTTTCAGAAGATAAGAGGTTTCTTTTAGGTTGAGAAGGCCCCAAGATTGCTTAGTTCTCCTGGGCCGACACCCTTTCCAAACCGCCCAGAGGAAACGGAGCACCTTGCTGAAAGGCCACAATGTCTTTGGGTGAACGATGCCAGGACCACTGGCAGGCTCTTTTAACCCTTGAGAGTGACATGTGTGGCCACTCCTGACCCCAGCTCCTGCCTTTTACACATCCCCTCTCCCATCACGCTTGCTTAAGACCCCTGAGTGTACATTGTTACCTGGACTCCATCAGACTGGTACTCTGCAAGCAAATTCAGGAAGGTCCAGAGTCACTGCATGCGGCCTCTGCACCCAAGACACCCCATGGGTACCATAGCATCTGGACATGAATGGGTGTGCAGTGTTTTCAGATGGACACGGGGAACTGTACTGAATGATCTCTGTGTCAGTTCAACAGAAACAGTCTGCGATGACCTGCTGCTGTCAGGTACAGAATGTCCCTTTTTGGGGATGATGATCCTGGCCTACTCTGACTTGTACTGGGTCAAGTTGACTTGGATCTTGGTCCGCAGAGCCCTGGATACTCCTCACTCCTGTCACACACCTGGACTGCAGGGTCAATGGATTTACATCTCACCATGGTTCCCATCCCCTCTGCTTCCTTTCACCAAGGACAAGAGAAACGAGCCTGTCTCACAGTGTCCACAGCCTGGTCCCTTCCAAGCACCCTCCCTCTTCCCTCTATCATTGATGTATGTGAGTTCTCTCAGTTAACAAAACCCCATGACCACACTCTATGACATCTGATCCCTAGAGAGACCTCTCAAAGGACACTCCAGAGATTTCCTACCCGAATGCTACGACTACAGTGTAACACTCATCAGGAGCCTTGTGTGATGAGCAAACAGAAATCAAGTCAGGAGCAACCTGTGGTCACCTCACCTGGGTAGGCCGAGCTGGAGGGCGGGGTTCTTGGCCAGCCTGTGCCACTCTGAATGGGTTTCCTCATGGCTTTGTCCCTGTGGTCTCACAGGTTCATCTTGGGTTAGTAGCTCTCTGAGACTCTTTCTTAGGTACAAGAGGATGGAACTCCATTTTGGAAACAGCTCTGTAGGCTTCAGAGATGTCAGATTTTCAACGATAAAATGAAATGCACAGGGGAGAAGGGAGGACAAAATATATAACTAGAGCTCACTTTTCAGGCATGGTCATAAGTGACAATACAGCATGTTCCAAGGACAGGAAAACCAGTGCACTATAAATGGGGCCCTGTTCGGTCATCAGGATGTTTCCAGGGGTTTTCCTGAGTGCACCCCAGGGAGCCCTTCCGATGGAAAGCTGCCTCATGCTTGAGATCCACATAGAAAGGATTTGGTGCAGTTGCATGCACAGCAAGTGAATTCCCAAGCACATTTGCACCTAGAACTTGGCTCTCATAAGTGTTTCCTTATGTACAAAGTTTTCTGCAGATCAAAACCTGCCAATGAACTAAGTCCCCATGTGCCGAGGGCAGTTCCACATCGCTGAGTTTCTTCCTGCAGGGAACAAGTGGCTACATGTGCATGAATATTGAAACACATGGTCATTAAATCTCCTCAGGAGTCTATACAGGTATTTCACAAATTAGTAAAAGCAGCATTGCATAAACAAAAGGACACAAAGGTGGCAGCATACTTGTAACATATACTCTGTGGCTGCCTGCTGGGGTGAAGGAAGTGTGTCAGAGATCTGACAGTGGGATCCACATGCCAGGTCTCCATGTCACCATGGTTACCATCACTAATCCGCCATTCTTACAGTTACCTGGTGGCCTCTGGCTCCAGGGCATCCTCATCCTCCAGGTGATTCTGATCTTCTGGAAATAAAATCAGATGAGCACGGTCAGTTTACACCAGTCCTGCCTCATGACATGCAAGCACACAATTGTCAATACCTGAAGAAAAGCAGAATAGTCTGAGACAATGCTGCAGGAAGCCTATGAGAGTATCTGTAAGAAGTCATGGGGCACATTTTCCCAAGTGTCTGGACAGACAGATGGACTCTGCTCTGATAGGTGAGCAACACAGGGTGTTCGTCTCCAGGGTCGGACACAGCTCAGAAAGCATCTTCCCACAGATGCCCCAGGAACTGGTCTCACACCACACAATCATCTTAGAAACATGACTCTTCAAGAACTCCCAAGCTCAGCTGACTGAAGAGATTCCAGAATGAGACTCATGTGAAATAACAAACTCTAAAAAAGGATCCCTGATGTTCTCCAGGACACGCATTCCTTAGGGGAAGAGGCTGAGGCTGCCAGGCTGGAACTGGAGGATCGGGTGTGGTTACTGTGGAGAACGTTAACTGAGTCTGTGTGCATGGAGGACTCTACAGAGCCTCAAGCAGGTTAGAGCTTGGTGACACTGAGAAGACAGTGCTTGCATCCAGATGGGGGAGACTGCCAAGGTTCAGAAGCACCTCCATGATACTGGCAGGCACAGTCATCAGTGCCTACATCCTGGCAGGGAATTGAGACCTTTCATAGCAGAGACAACTAGAAGAGACAGAGATGCTGGCTGGGAGTGTGGAAACCATAACATCATCACCCGTGAGTGCATCAAGTGCAGCGATATTTGCACAGTAACTAAAGATCAAAGCACAGCATTCAGGAGCAGCAATTGGCAAGAGCACTGCAAGAGACAGCAGCTGTCCCACCTTGAAAAAGCAAAACTATACAGGTGAACAGATGTCTGCCAGGAGCAGGTGACAGTGATGGATGTGACTTTTTATACTCTCTTCAAACTGTCCCCTCTGGATGTCCTGTGTCTGTCACCCAGAGTTTGCACTGGATGCACAGAAATGGGGGAGGATGTGTGCCATTCTCTTAGGAATGCAGGACTCACCAAGGGCCTGTGGAGAAGGGGCCTCAGCCTCATCTAACTGGGCAGCAGTGGCACAGGGAGGCTGCTGGGTGTCACCAGCTTCACAACCAACAAGGGAAGTCTTGTGCTCTTCACCCCGGCAGGCCGAGAGGACATCTTCCTCCTCATCACAGCTCAAGCCATCTGCAGTCACACTGTTGGGATGAAGAACACGATGAAACCCAGCAAGATGGGACACAAGATTCCGAGGGGTTCTGAGAGAGATGGAGGGGAGTGGTCACAGAGACAGAGCACACAAAATTCAAAGATGAAGTTGTCCTCCTGGGAGGGCAGAGTGCAGCTGCCTAGATGCCAGGGACAGGAGGAGATACACGGTGCACAGGATGGATGACGAGCTGATGAGGTCGAAGCCTCCAACACCATGGGACACAACCACAGCCCCAAATGCACCCAGAGACCACATCAGGGCCCAACCTTCTCTCTGAATTGGAGGACTTTTCGATGTGGTCTCAGTCACTGCAGCTGAGAAAGGAGTGTGACAGTCTTTGTGAAGTCCAGGTCTCTTTCCACAGAGACAGAACTGAGATCTTTTGATCTTCTTAGAGTTTTTAGTATAAAGCCCTGCCAGTGAGCTAAGGCCAACAATGCAGAGCCAGACCCAAATCTCAGCCTTGGTTTTTTCACACAACAGAGGACAGTGAACTCTTTGAGTTCAAAATATTGGTGAGGTTGATTAGGTCCACTTGGGCACAGAAGAGTTGCACGGGGACATTACACACACTGATAGAAATGTGTTCCTCCTAGCTTGAGGGAAAGGACTCAGACTGCCAGGTTCACTTTGCCTTTCTGCCTGGGAAAGCTGGGCACTGCCGACCTCCTGGTCTGTTCTCTTGTGGACCCACCTCATGTTGTCCCCTTATGAGTGCCAACCCTAACTATCCAGTTACCTGGGGGCCAGTGATAGTTCTTCCGTTCCATCCCCCTGCTCTTCTGGAATCTCTGCAAGCAAATTCACAAATGTGCAGTCAGGCACTGAGTAGCTCCCTGTCCCCATCACAGATACCAGGGCCACTTTAGCACAGAAATGGAAATATAAGTCATCAGGTTGGGGTTTGGGAAACTTTCATTCTTAAAGCAGAGCAATTTTTTATTCAAACCAGCTGTCTCTCACCACATCTCCCTTCTCAGTTTTAAAACTAGAAGGATGTGGCCTCCTCAAGCCAGGTTCCCTCAGGGACAAAGGCCACTGGAATGCTGTATGGTCCTAGTCGTGCATTCATCCCTTGAGTTCCCTTGGGAGATATTCCTTAATTTGCCACAGCTCTAAGACTGACAGGGGCACCAAAACTGGTGTCACTTTCCAATGTGACAATAGTGTCTCTTTAGCTGGAGACTTTAGGGCCTGAGGCCTGCTCACTTGGGTTAAGGTTGTGGATGAGCTACTCAGCCAGGCTGCAGCCCTCCTGCAGATGCTATCTGAAGCCACGCCCCTTGTTGGTCTCACTGTGACATCTGCTGAGGAGGGCATCCATATATTCCTTCATTAGCAGTGACACTTCTCTTCCTTCTTTCAGCTTTTCACTTAATTCTGAGAGCTCCTGTTTCTACTTTTCAATGACAAGCATGGAGGGTCTAGGAGGGAGGGAAGCAGTCATGTGAGCCTGCAGAGACACACAGGGTATTCACAGGGTGCTGACAGAGATTTTCTGAGAAGATACCAGGGTTCCCCAAGCAGAACCTGGTCATGGGCAAATCCAGAGTTCTGCAACCTCAGGAGGACAGTTCCTCTGAATGAAGGCAGAACGTACCTTAACAATGCAGGAGGTGACTGGGAGGAAGGGCAATGAGGCAAGGACAGCAACACAGCAAAGCCTGCCACCTCAGTAATCCGCACACACAGGCTCACTTTCTTGGCTTAGTTTTGTATCAGATGAAACTGACCTCAACGCATTTCGAAAAGGTGCAAAGGAGGGGCTTCAGAGCACTCTGAGTGCACCACTCACCACCTCTCTCTTCGCTGAACCTTTGATGAGTAACTGGAACCTGTGCCTGTGAGGCTCCTGCCCTCCCTGGCTCAGGCCAGCTCCTGTTCTCACACCCGAGCTGCCCCTTCAGGGACTCACGCGCCTTTCCCCACCCGCCCTGCACACATCCACTTGCCTCAGCTGCTGGGTCAGAGGCAACTTTGTTGACATGTCCCGCTCCTCAGTGTGCAGCCTCTCCCGGAGCACAGCATCACCGTCATGTTTGTGTGTTCCAACCCCTGGGAAAAGACACATGCGTCTGCCTCAGTGGGCAGCTGGACAGGCACTGTGGGCACCGCCTGCAGAGGAGCCCACACCCATGGCAAGGACAATGACGGCTCAGCACTGTATTTTGATTTCCTGGTCTCTTGTACAGGTAATATCCGATAATCCCTTTTTAGAGCCAAGAAGGGAGAAGCTGGCAGGCAAGGAAAAAGACAAATGATGTGGCCAATGGAATTCAGAGTTGGAATTCACATCCCAGTGGTCTCCATGGGCCTCTGGGACCATGGCACTGGCCAACCCTGCAACCTCCCAACTCAGGCTGAGCAGGGCATGAAGCAGCACCAGCTCTGTTTTTGGATGACAGCACAGAAGTCCCAAGGGCTGGGTTTCCTGTGAGAAACAAGCTTCTCAAAGATCAAAAATATCACCTGGCCATGTGCATACAATGTGAGGCGAAGCATCATGAGGAGTTGACAGTAAACACCCGACACGCAGTGGTTCAGGTAGACTAGAAAACCCCAGGGAGAGTGTGGACCTGAGCCAGGCACTGCTGCAAGAGTGTCACTGCAGGGAACTCATGAGCTCCCTGCCACCCTGTGCAACAGCGCAAGAGGCACCTGAGGGCCCAGAGGACCAGACTTCTGGATTACAGCCCGGGACGGCACAGCACCCACGCTCCACACAGTTCCTCCACAGGGCCTGGGGGTGGCTTTCACCCTTTTCACCCTCAGTATCTTTCAAACTACAATTAACTCTGATATAAAGATGACATTCATGAGATACACAGTTGTTCTCCACCAAAACCTAATCTGATCAGTTTGTTCACATGGTTCCCTTCTGATTATTTTCTGAGACTCGTTCAATAGAAAAAAAAAAAAGAAATCTACCAATGAATTTTAGGAGAGATTACTTTAGCTCAACTTCAGAGTCAGAGTGGGTGACTTACCCTCTGGTGACAGTGCTGGAGCACAGTTTCCTGACTCCCCAGGTACCTCAACCTCTATGCAGGTCAATGGTCTATCGCTCTAGGGTAAGTGCAAGAGGGGGCACCCTGCTCGTGACCTTAGGGGGGACAACAGCTGCTGCTGTCCTCCACACACCTCCTCTCACTGTGGCCTCACAGCTCAGAGCTTAGACTCTCAAGGTCCATCTGGACCTGCTGCCCAGCCCCCTTTCTGAGAGCCATGGTCTCCCAGAGAGACAGATGGTTGCCACAGTCTGTTACCCCAGACACACCTTCCCCTGAATGACCGAGACTGGCTCTCCTGGACTCTTAAGAGTCTGTGACCCACCAAGCAGGTCATCCTCCTTGCCATTCAACTCCTTGGTCTCCATGGTGACAATGATGGCTGCAACAATTTCAGTTAGTAGCAGAATCTGCCTGAACTCCTCTGAAACCTGTCACGAACACTGTCCCCTGCTTTCCCTGGCATAAGCAGCACGGTGCTCTGCCTACTTGGACTGCACAGAAGCTTCAGTGCAAGGTGGGGCCACTCGTCCCAGAACTTAAGGGCACTAGTGAGGCTACGTGTCTGGAGGACCTGACAGGGGACACAGAGGGATCTCCTCACAATGGCCTCACCTGTTCTAGAAAAAGCAGATCGTTCCATGCCCTTAACAGGAATTGGTAACTGGAATTCTTACACTGCTCCCATCCTACTCCTTACTATAAAGTGGGAGAAACTGCTACATGTTTTGAGTCTCAGGATTTAATTCAACTGAAGGGCAATATCACAACACCTCTTTTTCTAGGAATGTGTGAAAGTAAATTTATTTTGAGAAAGCAAAGAAAAGAATCACTTTTGAAGACTCTTTCATTTCTACAGGAAAACAGAATCATTTATCATTTTGGTCACTGTGAACCTACAGAACTCACCACGTTTCGGCACCTGGTTCTGGTAGCTCAGAGTTGCTCTGGCTCTCACCAAACTTGAGCTGTGGTTCTTAACCTGCACTTCATGCTCTCTCCTCCCGGAGCACACATCCTCTTTGAATTGTACCACATTCATTTCAGCCCCAGGATTGGGGCTATGCAGTACCGCCATGGTGACCGTGGTGAGTGTGGACTTGTATCCAAGGACTGTGGAGAAAGCCAAACACAACCTGGGTTAAAATCCAAGAGAAAGAAACTGAGTATGGTGGTGCAGGCCTGTAATTCCAGCACTCGGGAGTCTGAGGCAGGAGGATTGCTGAGAGTTCCAGGCCAGCCTGTGCTACATAGTATGTTCACAGAAAGTCTGAAATACATAGTAAGACCCTGACTCAAAAAATGAAGGTACAGCTAGCCGGGCGTGGTGGCGCACGCCTTTAATCCCAGCACTCGGGAGGCTGAGGTAGGAGGAGCGCTGTGAGTTCGAGGGAGGCTTGGGCTACAACGAGAGCGCAAGGCTGGCCTGAGCTACACAGTGTGACCCTGCTTCAAAAAACCAGGGCCGGGAGTTTGGCTTAGTGACTTAAGCGCCTGTCTGGCAGGCGTGAGGTTGTGAGTTCAACCCCCACTGCCGCAAAAAAAAAAACAAAAAAAAAAAAGAAGAAGGTACAAACAAAACAAAATAAAGTGAGATGAAGGAAATCAAATAGAATGCTATCTCCAGAATTGCCAGGCACTGCTGAAGGCCACCGATGCCCTCTCCATACACCAACACAGAACACTTTCCTGTGCTGCATCCTGCCTGTATCACTTTCTCGGCAGAATTGTGACCTTGACAGAGATGAAAGGCTCTGATTTGATTGTTCAGGCTCTGCAGTTTATGTCTGAGTGGCTTCTCTTGACATTCCTGCCATCTAAATCTAAATTTCACCTGTGAAAGGAAACCACAGATGGACTTCATGCTGTGTGCATTAATCCTCACCTGTGGGACACTCTGTGCAGAGATTCTCCAGGGTCCTCTTTCCTAAATCTTTAGGAGGTATGTAGGGAGCAGTTGAAGCTGGAAAATGACCCACACGTGAACTTACCAAAGTAACAAAGAGCACCTGGGTCAACCACGTGAAAAACGCTCCCACAGCCCAGCAAAACATGAGGCTCCTAAACAATCCAGGCCTGGGTTGCTGGACAGAGGGGCTGAAATGACGTCATACTTCCCTGTGTACAAATAAACCTGCAACATTAGTTGAGCAGTTCCTTTCCTCCCATTAGGAGGATAAGGGCTCCACCTGACTCCAGCTTTGTCTCTGTCTTTATTTTCTCATCCTCTCGCGGTCCTTCACCCCAAGAACCTTAGGAGCCAAATGGGTCGCGGCAGAGGTAGAGGACCCAGGGCTGTGCACTAAATCTGTCCTCCTTCCTTTCTCCAGAATGGGTTCAGCAATGTCCATGACGCATGCTAGCACCTGCGGTACTGAGTGGCCTTAGAGACCTTGGAGCACATATGCTAAGCTCCTCGCAGTCAGGGCTGCTGGGCCCACCTCTGAGTTCCCGGTGGGAGCAGCACAGTGTGTTCCCCACAGGGCCACAGATGCACGGCCTGAGCTGATCTCCTGCTGATCCCAGCTCAGCAGTGCTCTCACATCTGATGTACATGGAGAGGGCATGGAGAGGACCACAGCAGGGAGAGGGGCTGATTCTTGTTTTAGCAGAATAAAGATACTGTTGCTCATCCACTTCAGCATCATAAAACCAGTTTTAGTCCCACGGGTACAGTCACACATGGGACAGTCCCACCTGTACCACCTGTGGTTTAAGTCACCCAAGAGGGAGACATGAATTAAGGACCATCCAATAGGAGTTATAATTTCTACCATATTGTGTTTCAACTTTGAGGATAAAACAAGTAATACAGTTTTATGAACATGGCCAGTATGTAACTTGCCTTCATGTGGAGAGAGAACAGTGAAGTTGAAAAGCTCTTCCTATCAGACAGAGCCAAGAACATCAGGATCATGTGGCAAGGACGAACTTGAAGGTCTCACTGAGCTTAGCTCTTCATTTCTCTACCTGAAGCGAACACAGTCATGGGACACCGATGTGGTCATCTCCATGCTTAGAACCGTGCAGTGGGAATGGTTTTCAGCCAACCAGGAGCCCAGGAGATGCTGATGTTCTGACAGGTCACAGTCACTACCTTCAGACAGGGCTGGCAGCTGCTGGGAACCAGGTGGAGAATCAACACAAATGTAGATGCAGTGCACTCAGTAGCGGCTTCCTTGTCCGTCCTTTTCATCCCTTGCTGGTTTCCCTGTCTCAGAGCTCTGGGGATGTTGAGGTGACAGTTTCTGTGTCTTCAGCATAGTTCCCAGCTCAGGCTCAAGCACCCCGGATGTGATCCTCAGAGGCTCAATAAAATCACCAACAAGGCAGCAAAGCTCCCATTATTGCAAGAACTTTGCTACCCCTGTGTCCTGTCACACATGGGCTCTTTCTCCAGGAGGAAACCATCACCTCCTGAGAGAGCCCCCTACCACACACCCCCACCTGGCAATGTCCACCTGTGAGCTCTCCTGAAAACAGGATTCTGCTCAGGGCCTCATCTGCTGAATCTCCTTGTCACAAACCACAGTATCTCTGTGGTGTCCACTGGATTCTCTGCAGCCACGTCACCAGTGCAGGGAAAAGGACACCCAGTGTTTAAACTGTTGCTTTATCCCAATCTCATAGTTATGGCCTTTTGTGAAATTGTTCTGATACCTAAATTGCCAAGATTTCACACAGGGTAAAAAGACTGAACAATTACTAATTATGTGAGAGACACTGTGTGTAAACACTCACCTGCTGCAAGTGCAGGAGGACAGGAGGAGCCTCAGTATTTCTGAAGCAGGAGTCCTGTACCATGTCCGTCCCTAAGTTAGAGCAGAACTGCTGAAGGTGCGGTTTCCACTTTACCCCAAGTGATTCCCTCTCTGCTCACACTCACCTGCGAGGCATCTGCAGTGAGGGCAGCTCCAAATTCTAGTCCCTAGAAACAGGACTGGGGCTCCACGGTTGTCTCTTCCCTCCTTTGGAGTTGTGCTTCCAGGTGACAAGATCCTGCTCTGAGTCCACCACGGGAGCACCTTGGCCATGTGGATTAATCCACTGTGGAATCCCTTTCCCTTCCAACCACAGTGCTCAGTTCAGGCTGTGCCTGGAAGACTGGAGGACATGAGGCATCCTCAGTTTATCCTCAAGTTTCTTCTCCAACTCTTCCTCTGCATTTCTGGCTTCTACTCAGTCTACCAAGACATTATGCATTCTGGAGAATTTTCCTCCTCCACTTTTTCTGACTTTCTTCCATCCCCTCCTTCAGTTCTGCTTTCTCAGGATGTGCCCTCAGCCTGGCTCCTGCAGGAGACACAGTTGTTTGCCTTGTTTTCAGTCACTGAGTAATCACAGCCTCTGAAGAATGCTTAGACACTTCCCCTGACCCTCCCTCCACTGGTGAGGCCTCCCTAACCTTTCACCCTGATGGAGCCCCCAGCCAATTCCTGTCTTCCTCAAGCAAATTTTCATATGGCAGGCTGACTACACCTATCCAGGCACACCCCATGACACAGTCGGAGGTCACAATACTGATAGAGGATCAGAGAGATCACCATAGAGATAGAAACAAAACCCAACTCCAGGGCTCCTTAACATAGTACTCATTAAATGCACGATTTAGCCAGGTGTGGTGGAGCACACCTATCATTTCAGCACTTGGCAGTCTGAGGGAGGAGGATCACTCCGTTTGAGGCCAGCCTGGGTTACATAGTGGATTTAAAACTTTGCCTGTAGGAGACATAAAAGCATGATTTGTGTTAGCCCTGAGAACTACATAAGGTATTGCTGAGAGCGTTCAGACCTAAATGAACACAGGACTCGATCTTAACAGTTGAGCAAAGGTTCAACATTAAAAGGTATCAGTTGTCCACTAAACTATGTGTTGGAGGCTAGTTTCAACAAAATCCTAGCACATTCTGTGAGAGAGAGAGAAAGAGAGAGAGAGAGTCTGTGTGTGTGTGTACAAACATGCACATGAAGTTACTACCAAGCTGATTCCAAACTTTGAATGGAAATGCAAATGGTGGAGAGTGCCCAGTGAGCTGGAGCAGGAGAGGTGCAGGGAGGACTTAGCTTTGCACCTGTGCAGGCCTGCAGAGGGCACATGTAAGGGGCCATGTGGGTGAGAAGGGGGCCATGTAATTACATGGAAAACCAGAAACTGCCAGCAGTCACCAGCAACATGGTTTTGTGGTAAATTATCACACCCAGAGTCCATACCAAAAGCCAGGAAGAGCACCGGACATGTCCTGAAACTGTGTGACCTTCTCATGACCTACAGACCTTGGAAACTCTCCCTCAGGGGCCTCCTACACTCACTGGGACAAACAGCTCTTCATGTGTCCCCAGTTGTGCCCATCCAA
>RJWM01046919.1:0-12123 GCA_004363535.1 Dasyprocta punctata
GGTGATGCCACTGCTCTTCAAGCAAGTGCCATGTTTGGAGAAAAATGTTCAGGGTCTGTCTTGGTTACTTTTTGCTCGTTGCTGAGACAAAATACCTGACGCCCGAAATTAGGGAAGGAAAGGTTTATTCTTACAGTTTCTCAGGAGTTTCAGTCCATACTTAAGTTGACTCCAATGCAGTGTGGCGGGGCAGGGCTGCATTTCATGGCAGCTGCGAGCAGCAAGGAGCACTGGCAAAAGAGGGAGAAGAGGAAGTGGAAGACCCGCCTTCTCTTACACTGTATCTCAGCTCTACCCCTGGGTGTGTGCCAATCCCAGCGCTAGACAACAAACTGAACACAAGCACTAGACTCAGCCCCATCAAAAGCATGAGGACTTGGGGGGCCATAGCATATCACCCGATACAGGGTCACACACTATGATGTGTGGTCCTGGCCTTCTCCCACCTTCCTGTCATCCTTGCATCCTCACAAGTCTTTGATGTAGTCTCCGTTCTACTCATACTCTTCATTTTGTACTTTTGGAAATTAAGGTTTAAATAGGTTATACAATCATAGTATAAGAAACAAACGATGGAGCTTCAGTTATGAGTTTGAGGATTTGGGGGTTTTGTTTTCATTTTTATTTTTTGTAGTAAAAGCAGCATCTGTCAGTGTCAAAAGTATTGATTTTTATCCTGAAAGATTCTAACTGACTATATGACCATGCAAACTAACTCTGGGAAAACATTTAGAATGATCCTCAATTTTGCATGAATCACGATTTATCAATCAATTCTCTGTCCTTTTTAGACCGAAGTTTTTATAATTTAGTAAGTTGCACCTATGATTGACTTCAGAAACAGCTAAGAGGTCACCAAACTAGTACTGTCAAAATTTCTTATGCTTTTCCTTCTTACGGTTTTTCTGAAACCAGTGATACCTAGTACATAAAAGAACAGGTAAAAGGATGATTAAATGTACAGATAAAAACTGGAATTGTTGTGTTAGATCTGAAGGTATAATAGTATCTTTTTCTTCTAGGCAAACCAGGAAATGATAGGTGATTATTAAACAGATGATAAAAATACATACACATGTATTTAAGTTCATATATACATTTACATTGTCTCATTATATATTTTATTTAAATTTATACAAAATATAAAACATTTGTATATAGCATAGAAAACAAACATAAAGACGTAAACATTTTTATCCCTCAGGCATGTCCTTCAGATGGAATAATCAGCATCATTTCAAAATGATTCTAAAGTCATGTGATTCCAAAGAGAGATAAATTAAACTCAAGAGCTAGTCTATATTCTGCCCATTTGAAATGATTTAACATGAGCTTCAAAGTGATATTGTACCCAGGTTCACTTCCCTGAGCCAATTTGCATATTCATCTGAATGCAGAGCACAGGATTACAGTGAATTGCTGTTTAGCTTTCTTCCCCTGAGTTCTCTGCATGATCCACCTCTTGCTGACAGGCATAGCACAGCCCCTGGGGAAGCATTTATAAAATACGCTTACAAATTTGTTTATGTGTAATACCCTCCTCACCAAAACAGCAGAAATCACCATGATCATGCAACCAAAGCAACTCTTTTCTCTTAATCAGTTTCTCCTACTCATTCTGCATTCCACCCTTGTTTTGTGCAGTTTTATTCTGAGCTTATTATGACTCTAACCTTTTAAAAAGTTATTTCATATGCAAAACAATATATTGCATATTCACTAATTCTCTCTTACATGCTAAGCTGTATGTTAGGTCAAGATAGATGCAGATAAAAGTTTTAACAAGTTGTTTTCTTAGTATTATAATATTAAACATACAGTATTAAAATTATAAATAAGAGAAAAGGGTACTAAATTGATGCAGTTTGCCCCATTTCCAATGACTATTCTAAGAATTTTAATCACTTTTAATTATTTTTCCTGTGTTTGTGTGTATGTGTGGCTGAGCTTTTGTACCACAACCTTAGTCTATTTACATGTGTCTTCCTATATTTCCCAAATAAATTTAATATTCTAAAACAAGAAAACAGCATCTATGTTTTTGGTGCTATCCTCAGAATAGCACACATTATTGGTTCTTAAATATAAGTGCCTGAGAAAATATTTATTAACTTGTGAACCTTTCCTATCTTACCCCTGTCAAGTCAACCCACTTTGGATATTTACCTCTCTGCATTATCATTTCCACAACTCCCACTAGGTTAACCAGCATTCGGTCAAATTCCAATTGAAGCGAACTGAATCAGTTTACTTATTTTTGAAATATTAGATGAACTTAGAAAAGGATTGCCCTGTAATTTCCATATTTTATAATTCTTCTATATTCTATTTGGTCTGCTTAAAGAAAGACAAGTGATATATGTGTATCATTTTGTTTTTCTTGTTTGGGACTTTGAGACAGGGTCTTGCTAAGTAATTCAGACTGGCTTGGACTCACTATGTAGCCCAGGTTGATCCCAAATTAATGGCAATCCTCCTGCCTCAGTCTCCTGAGTGATAGGATTACTGGTGTGCACCACCGTGTCCACTTTACATGTATCACTTTCAACAATAACACATTCAGTTACTATAACTCAATAGTAAATCTTGAATTCAGATAATATGAGTCTGACATTTTGGGGTTTTTTTCTGTATTTCTATATAAATTTTAAAATTATCTTTTCAATTTCTATATTCTATTGGGACTTTTACTGAAATTTCTAAGAATCTATAGATAAATTTGAAAGAAGTAAGAGAAAAACAATATTGACTCAGTACTGACTCATGAGGATGGAAAATACTTAAGAAAATTCCAGTGAGTCCATTTACCTAAAAATGTTTCAAGTTTATCCTTCTTTATGGAGGAATAATACTCCACTGTATATGAAAAGCACAATATACGCACCTGAAACCATGAGATAAATTGAGCCAACGTGTTTAAATACCACACTGCTTCTCTCATGTGAGAAACTGAAAGTGTAAATACAAATAAAAGTGTATGATAGACATCAGGAATTAGGAAGAAACCATTCAAATGGAAAGAGGAACAAGGAAAAGAAAAGATGGAAAGGAAAGGAAAGGAAAAGGAAAAAGGAGACTAGAAGAAAAAATGGAAACAAAGTTTTTGTTAATATAGAGAGGAAGAATGGCTGCAAGGATGGAAGGGAAATGGGGGGAAATCAAGATATGTACTGTGCAGGTATAAATTCCCTATAATGAACGTGATCATTATGTATATCTAAAGTGTACCAATAAAATTAATTTAAAATATGAATAAGAGAATTTCTGGGAAGATGGTGGAGTGGTGAGCACCAAAGAAAGAGCTTGTTGGAGATTTGGTGTCCTGATGCTAGAATACAGCAAAGTGAGTAGGAGAAGAAGCGGGGAAGTGGGTCCCTGGAACCCAGCAAGGATCTGAAATGAGAATTGAAGCTCCTGTGGAGAGAGAAGAGACTTCAACAAAAAAGGTGGTGATAGGCATTGCTTTCTCTGTGGGCCTGGACTCAGTGCACGGGGGTGGAAGCTCAAACCTACAGAAGCACAGTTATCACTGGTGACCCCAGAAGCCTCCGAGGAGAAACACAACAGAGGAACAGAGCGGTAGACACAATGGACAGTAGTGGTTGGTGATTTATTCAGGTTCAGATGTCCCCCCAGGAGAGAAGAGTTGGCTGGTAGCCATCTTGGAGGGGGGCAATTGAGTTCAAACTCAGAATAGTTGTGGACCAGCTCCATCTAGCAGCTCCCAGAGTCAGGGTGGAATTGAAGGTGCAGGCTTGTTAGCGTTATTTACTACCCCATCATGAAGATACAGCTGGCTTGCTGGGATTAATCAACACAAATCTGCCCATGTTTTTGACCAGTGACAGCAGAGACATGCCTTGAAGTGTACATTTTTTCTTACTTTATTTTCTTTTTTCTTTCCTTTTTTTTTTTTTGTTGTGTTTTATTTTTCTTGGTTGTTTCTTCTTATTTTTCTGTGTAAAAATGTTTCTAGGTCCTTTATTGTTATTGTCCTGTGCTTCTTTTTATTTCTTTCTTTACTCTTTCCTTCCTGTCTTCCTAGCCAGTTTCTTTTACTATTCATTAAACTAAAATCAAGATGAATCAAAGATCTAAACATTAAAACAGAAACACTAAATGTGCAGGACAATAGAATAGGCAAAACTCTTGAAGACATCAGTGTAGGCAAAGACTTTGTGCACAAAACTTCAATTGCATAAAAAAGATCACAAAAAATCAACAATTCGGATCTTATCTTATTAGAAGACTTTTGTACAGTAAGAGAAATCCCCAACAGAGTGAAGAGATGATCCACAGTGTGGGAAAAAAAATTGCCAGTTGTTCCTCAGACAAAGGAGTAATATCTAGAATATATAAAGAACTCAAAATAATCAGACCCACCCCAGACTGAAAAACCCAATCCAAAAATAATCATCTGAAATGAATTGACACTTCTCAGATGAAGGAATGGAAATGGCAAATAAATATATGAAAAAATGTTCAACAGTACTGGTCATTCAAATAATGCAAATCAAAACAATGCTGAGATTCCATCTCATTCCAGAAGGAAAGTCTATTATCAAGAAATTAACCAAAAACAAATGCTGGAAGGGCTGTGGGGGAAAAGGAATCCTTCTTCACTCAGTGGGAGTGTAGACTAGTGCAACTACCATGAAAACAGTGGAATTTACTCAAAAAACTAGAACTGGAAATTCCATTCAACCTAGGTATTCCCCTTCTTGGTATCTTCCTGAAAGAATTAAAAGCATCTCAACTAATGAAAGGATAAAGAAGATGTGTTTTTTTTATATATATAATAGAGTACTACTCTGCCCGAAAGGGGAATAAGGTTGAGACATTTCTAGGTAAATGGTTGCACCTTGAGGCCATACTCTAAAGTCAAATAAATTGGATACACATGTGCAAGTATCACATGGTGTGAGAAACCAAAAATGTAAATAAGGTCCAAAATGTATAAAAGATATTGAAAAATGGGAAAAGAATGTCCAAATGAAAAGGGAAAACAAGGGAGGGTAGAAAGGAAAGAAAAGACAAAGAAAATTGGATGAAAAAATGGAAAAAATTTTTGTTAATAAAGGGGGTAAGTAGGGCTGAAGGGAGAGGAGAAACTGGAAAAAAAGATACCAGGTATACCATGTACAGGTACAAAATCTCTATGATGAATGTTATCACTATATATATCTAAAATGTACAATGAAATAAAAGAAAAAATTCTGAATTTAAATAATACATATTAAAATATCATTTTTACCTATTTCATTAAAATCATTTCCCATTTATAATGTAAAATTAGTACACATATTTTCTATGTTATTAAAATTGGCACTGGATATTATAAGATAGTATATAGGAATAGAGTTGGCTTTTGCTGTTCCATGTTATGATTTTGCTAGACTAACTGGTAAGTTCTGAAACATCTGAAAGGTATTGCATATTTCTTAACAGTCTCTACATAAATGATTATGTTTTTAGTGAGTAAATATTGTTTCACTTGCTTCCCAATATACATAACTCTCACTTTTTTTCTTGTCTTGTGAGACTGGCAGAATCTCCATATCAATGCTGAATAGAAATAAGGAGAACATACTTCCTTCCCTTCTTCTGCATGTTAGGAGTAAAGTATTCAATTAAGTGTGATATTAGCTATAAGTTTTTAATAGATGCCTTTCATAAGCTTGATGAATTTCTCTTCTGTCTGAATTTTCTAAGAGTTTATGATGAATGAATATTAAAGTTTGTCTTACATTTTTTCTGTACCTATTGAGTTCATATGAGTTCATATGATTTTTCTTTTTTAGTCTAATATTATCAGATTACTTGTAATATTTAGCCAATCTTGCGTTGCATGGAAACATTTCCTTATTGTTGCCATCTCTTCCTTTTTTCTCAGTTTAATTTGCTTCTTTTTCCCAATCTTCTTCAAATCAACTATTTATTTTTGGTTCATCTTCTGTATTACAATCATGCATCTTTGCTCACAACAAGAATGTTCTGAGAAATGTGTTGGGCTATTTTGTCATGGAATAAACATCAAAGAAAATACTTGCACAAACTATGACAGCTATGAAGTTAACAGGTCATGTGGTCTTGTAGAACCACCATAGTCTGAGTGGTCATACATCTTAGAAAAATCATTACATCGCTCATGACTATATCACCACTTAGTACTATAAATTTCTTTCTAAGCACTTCCCTAGTTGCATCCCACAAACTTCAGTATGTTGTGTTCTTATTGTCATTTACTTCCAAATATCTTTCAATTTCTTTTTTTGACAATATTATTTCATGTATGGATACCATACTATATGGTTAAATTGCAATTGCCTAGGAATTTTCTATTTATCTTTCTGTTATTGATTTCTATTTTAATTTGACTGTATTCAGAGTACATATTCTTTCAGGCTTAAATTATTTTAAATGCACCAAGTCACATTGTTCTTTTGGCGCTGCCTACACTCTATCTTGGTAAAGTCCCAAGTGCACTTTCAAATAATGTGTATTTAGCAGCTACATGAAGTTTTCTACAAATGTCCGTTAAATCCTGTTGGCTTCTGTCTACCAGTTCTGTCTATGAAGAACTAAAAGGATAAGGGTTGCAATTCATTAACCCTATTTGTAGAGTTTCATATTTCCCGTTCTTGATTACTTCTGGCTTCCTGATTTTGAAGCATCCATATTATATGTATCACCTTAAGAACCACATTCTTTTGGTGAATGGACCCCGTTGTCATCATGAAATAATCATTTGTCTCTTCTGAATTTCTTGTTTTGAAATTTCCTTAGTCTGATATTATAGTTATTTCAGCTTCTTTTCATGGGTGCTTTAATGCTATTTCTTTCCCATTATTTTAATTTAATTCACATTAAAAATAAAAGAAATATTAACAATAAAACAAAAATTAAGAATTAATTGGGTCCTGCTTTTTGATGTAATCTGAAAACTTCTGTCTTTTGTTAAGCATGTTGACTTCATTTAGTTTACTTCTTATTTAGCAATTTACCAAGTTCTGCAATTATTCCCATAATCCAATTTTGAAATATTCTCACCACATATGCACCATCCTTCCTGCTCATTTACAAGTGATCAACATCACTAGGCCCAGTACAAGGCAACCACTAATATAATTTCTGTCTTTATAAATTGTATTTCCTGGGCATTCCATATAAATTGAATCATATGTAGAGTTTTGTTGGTGGTGATGTTTCTGGCTTTTTTCACTTGGTCTAATGACTTTGAATTTTATCCACGATTGTGAATGTATCAATATTTTATTATTTTCCTTGTTATATAGTATCCCATTCTGTGGGTACTGTGCATGACATTTAGTTTATTCAAAAACCAATTGAAAGACATATTCAATTATTTAGACTTTATACTTACCAGGAATAATATTATAATAAATATTCAATTTCTGGTCTTTGTGCTGATAAATATTTGCATTTCTCTTGAACATACTTAGTAGTAGCATTGATAGTTCCTATTCTAAATTTATACTAAATGCTTTTAGACACTGTCCAAGTATTTTCTAGAACAGCTGTTTTATTTTACATTCACACTAGTAATGTATGAAGTTTCACATTTTTCAAAATCATCATCAATATTTGTTACTGTTCTGATCTGTAAAGTCATTTAATAGGTGTGAAATGACAACTCACTGTGATTTTAATTTGCATTTTCTCAGTGAAAAGTGATGTGGAGAATCTCTTCATGGGCTTATTAACCATTCTTCATTGGCAAATGTCTATTTGAATTTTTGCCCATGATTTTAGTTGGATTTTGCTTTTTTATTAGTAATTTTTTTTGTTTGGGGAACTTTATAATTAGAATTCAATTGCCACCTCTTTATCTATTTTAAGAGATCTATTAGATTCTCTTAATCTATTAAGAGATCTATCAATCTCTTCCAATAAGTATTTTACTTCAAATATTACAATTCTTTTATTTTCTAAAATTTCCATTTTGGTATTTTTTATAACATCCTCAAATACTGCCCTCATGACATTCAATTTCTCTCTATCATGGAATATATTTTTACACAGCTGTTTTATCACTTTTGTTAGATAACTCCAATATCTTTGACATTTTTGTTTTTATTAAATTTTTTCTCCTGATTATTTGTCATAGTATCACTCATCTTTGCATGTCTGATGATTTTCCATTATATAGCAAAAATTGTGAATACAAGATTTTACATGCTACTGGGACTTTCTATATATTAAAGAGTATTGTTTCACTTTGTTCTGACCAAGTAATTAACACACTTGGGAATCAGTTTGATCTTTCAAGACATGTTTTAAATTTTACCAGGGAAAGTCTAGAGTTTTTTTTTTTTAATTTAGCCCCACTACTAAGAAACTCCTGAGAATTCTAGAACTTCCATGTTTTAGAATGTATTTCCACACTGCCTATTGGAAATATAAATTATGTTTCTCTCTATTAGCTCCCGAAGTGTTAAGCCTACAGATTTCCTCCAATCATGTTTGTAGACGTGCATAGTTTCCTCACATGAATGCACAGGTTTAATTCAACCAGCTGGGAACTCCCCAGATATTTCTAGAGTATTCCTTCTCTTGTTCTTATTCTTCCTTCTCTGATATTTTCACCTCAAACCTAGCCCTGTGCCTCACTCACACTTTGTGCTCTAATCTCCTGGCTTAACAACAGTACAGGATTGTTGAGTTCCCCTCTCATTGGATTCTGACAGAAATTCCCTTGAAGATAAAAGCTATTCTACACAACTTATTTCTTCTTATTTCAAAGATTTCAGTCCTTTTCTGATTGTTATTCAATGCCTAAACAGTGTTTTTCAGGTCTACTTTGTCTGGTTTTGTTGTTTAAAGTTGTGAAGCAAATATAATTCCTTTGCCAGAAACAGAAACTCTTTATCTCTCTTTTCTTTTTCTTCATTAATGGACTTAAAATTCCTGAAAGACTTCATTTTATTTCATTTTAACATGTTTTGTACACATTTTTCAAATGCCACAGTTTCTCAAATAATCACATGCTATGTAAGTGTAAAATACTTCATTGGTTTCTCTACTACTTAGCCAGAATCAAATTACTCCAATTATGTGAAAAAGATCCATTTAGGACTTCTGGGAAGATGGTGGAGCCGTGAAGAGGAAAAAGAAAGCCTCTTCATGATTTAGTGACCAGATGCTGAAGTACAGCAATATGAGAAAAATAAAATGGGGGGAAATAGGTCCCCAGGCCCAGAAAGGATTTAAAGTTAGAATTGATGCCCATAGAGGGTAAAAAGAGAGACTTAAATTTGAAAGTGGGTGGCAAGCAGTGCTCCCTCCCTGAGCCCTGACTCATTGGATAGGAGTGGCAGCTTGAACCTGTAGATGTGCAATGACTACTGGTGACCCCAGAGACCTCCACAGAAAAAACACCAGTGGAATGTAGCAGTAGACAGAGTGGCTGTTGTCAAGGTGAGACAGAACCAAAATCAAGGCAGCAGGAGGTCAAGGAGCTGAGCCAAGACAGAGGAGGTACACAGAGTATTGCAGGCTAAACAAAGTGAGTTCCCGTCTCACAGCCGTAAAGCAGCCTAAACTTTAGTGTAACAAAATGTATAAATTTGCTGGGATTATCCATTGCCCTGAGGTAAAGCTATAGCTGGCTTGCTGACATTTATCAACATGTATCTGCACTCTATCTGCCCACTCTGTCTACCAGTGGCAACAGAGACACATCTACTTTTCTTGTTTTATTTTTTCTTTTTTGTTTTGTATTTGTATTTGTTTTGTTTTTTCTTGATTGTTCTTGCTTCCATATGAGTGCAAAGATTCTTTCCAGTTTTCTTGCTGTTCTGTTCTGTTCTTTTTTTCTTTAAAAAAAAGCAGCAAAAAGGATAGAAGTAATACAGAATTTCAAAACAAATAGGAATTTAACACTAGTTAATATATTGTATATTGTTATTTTAGAAGTTTTTTAGATTAAAGATTTATGCATAAAAATGGTCTCTCAAACAATGAAAGTACAAACTGTTATTTTTGATGAACTTACAGAGATTAGTAATCTAGTTATCTATCTTATATATATATATATATACACACACACATACATATATATATGTATGCCTATATACATATAATCTCTTCTTTATTCCTTTTCTCCTTTCCCCTATCCCAATTGTTCTTTCCTTTTGAGAGCTTTCTTTCCTTTTCATTTTCACAATATCTATTGTACAATTTGTATCTTATTTACTCTTTTATTTTTTCTTACACTAAGGAGACAATACGATGATTACATATGTGAATTTGATTTATTTCACTTATGAGTTGGTTTCAAATTGCGTCCATTTACCTATAAAAGTCTCAGGATTACCCTTCTTTATGGCTGAGTAGTACTCCATTGAACAAAAATACCACTTTTTTTTATCCATTCCTCATCATTTGGGTTGTTTCCAACATTTAGCTATTGCAAATTGTGCTGCTATAAACATGGGTGCACATATATTGCTATGGCATGATGATTTCAATTCTTCTGGGAAGATATCCAGAAGTGGCATAGCTGGATTAAATGGGACCCCCAATCCTAAATTTTTGAGGAATTTCCACACTGATTTCCACAGTGGTTGTACCAGTCTACACTCCCACCAACAGTGGAGAAGGGTTCCTTTTTCCTCACAGCTCTGACAACATTTGTTATTGGTTGATATCTTGATGGCAGCTATTCTTTCTGGAGTGAGATGGAGTCTCAATATTGTTTTAATTTGAATTTCTTGAATGAGCAGTGATGTTGAACATTTCTTCATTTATTTATTTGCCATTTGTATTTCTTCATCTGAGAAGTGTGTGTTCCTCCCAGAGGGCCATTTCTTGTTGTTGTTGTTTTGTTTTGGTACCAGGGATTGAACTCATGACTTCGCACTTGCCAGGCAGGTGCTTGTGCAGCTGAGCTAAGCCCCATGTCCCAGATGCCCATTTTTTGATTGAATTTTTGAATGTGAGGGGCCTGATGTTTTTCAGTTCTTTACATTTTAGATATAAGTCCTTTTTCTGAGGGACAGTTGGCTAAAATTCTTTCCCATTCTTTGGGTTTTCTTTTCACTCTGTTGATGATTTTTTTTGAAGTGCAAAAGTTTTTAGTAAGATGAGATTCCAGGTGTTGATTCTTTGAAGTATTTCCTGCGGGGTTTGTGTTTTGTTCATGAACACTTTGCCTACTTCTGTGTCTTCAGGATTTCTACCTGTCTTAACATCCAGTAGATTTAGTGTTTCTACTTTAATATTTAGATATTTGATCCATTTTGACATTAGTTTAGTGCATGGTGAGAGACATGGGTCTGGTTTTAGTCTTTGGCATGTGGAAAGCCAATTTTTCCAGCACCATTTATTACAGAGGCTACCTTTCTCCCAGTGAACGTGTTTGGCCCTTTTGTAAAAGACAAGGTGGCCGAGTGTCTCTGCAGTTGTATCTACATCTTCTAATCTATTCATTGATCCTCAGGTCTGTTTTTGTGCCAGCACCATGCTGATTTTATCACAGTAGATTTGTAATATAATTTCAAGTCATGAATTGTGATACCTTCTGCCTTGCCTTTGCTACCCAGGATTCCCTTTGTTATTCTAGGTCTCTTCTATTTCCAAATGAATTTTAGGAATGTTTTCTCGAGATCTGTGAGTCTTGTTAATGGTGCTTTGATTGAGATTGCATTAAATCTGTGTAACAATATTGGGAGTATGACCATTTTCTCTATTTTGGTTTTTCCTATCCAAGAGCAAGGGATATCTTTCCATTTTCTGATATCTTCTTCAATCCCCTTTTTTAGAGCACTATCATTTTCAAATGTATAGATCTTTTACATCCTTTGTTATATTGACTCCTAAGTACTTCATTTTTTGGATGCTATTGTGAAATGTGTTATTTCCATAATTCTCTCAGTGAGTTTGACCCCTTCCTGAACAACCAGTGGGTTGCAGATGATATTGAAGAAGAAATTAAACAGTATCTACAATTTTGTTCTGTTTTTGTTTGTATTTCTTCCTCCCTTCTTCATCAGTTTGCCAAAGTTTGTATAATCTTTCTCTGTCCTCCACACTTGTTTCTAATTTCTTCCTCTTCTTCTATTTCTCTATTTCCCCCTAATGCTTGTTTATTTTTCTCCCCTG
>RJWM01046920.1:0-11998 GCA_004363535.1 Dasyprocta punctata
AAAAAAAAAAGATCACCTACAAAGGGAAACCCATCAGAATCATGACAGACTTCTCAACACAAACCATCAGGTCCAGAAGAGCTTGGAGTGAAGTATTTCAAGCCCTGAAAGAAGATAATTTCCAACCCAGATTGATGCACCCTGCAAAACTATCTTTCAAAATCAATGGAGAAACAAGATACTTCCACGACAAAGAACAACTAAAGGAATTTATGACAACCAAGCCAACCCTACAAAGAATACAAAGGATGTTTTAGAGAGAGATAAAAAAGTCCACAGCTCCAGAAACAGTGGCAGAGGAATATCACCAAGCGGGGCAGACAATTGAATAATCCCTCATTGGGATTTGAGTCCAGTATTGTTTTCAATGAGCTGTTTAGTTTGATCTTACTCTATCTCGACCTGTCTACTTTTATTATATATGATGACATAGACAGCTATTCCAAAGATAACAAAATATATTAAGGTAGCTGTTATTGATATTTGATCACCTTGTTTTGAAACCCTGTATTGTTTTCATTGTTCTGTTTTGAGTGATTTTAACCTATTTTGGTTTGTTTGGTTGTATTATAACAGATGATATAGGCAACTGCTTAGAAGATAATATGAGGCATTATAGAAATCAACGTCGTATTACTATGTGTTGCTTCCATTGTTTTATTTTTTATTGGTTTTATTCTGTACTATTTTGTTTGATTATATTAGGCCCAATGGTACGGGCAGTTATTTTGAAGATAACAAGAGGTATTACAAGGGGAAAGGAGGAAAAAGGAAGGGAAAAGGAAAAAGACATAGATTTATATATGGGTATACATAAGATGGTTAAAATGACTATACTACTAAATGCATTAACTATTGAGAAAGAACAGTTGATACTCGTATGATTGGATCAATTTTACATGTCTATACCTGTCAATCTGAACAACCCCTTTAAAGGTAATGATATACAATGTTACAACCACTGTCAGATTCCAATCATCTCATTTTGTAAACCTGTAATGTTACAGTATCGGATTAGTTGTTGTTGTTTGTTGGTCCCTTTCGCTTTTTATTTCTCTTCTCTGTGACCATTGTTTTATTTTTTATTGGCTTTATTCTGAACTATTTTGTTTGATTATATTAGGCCTGGGGATATGGACAGTTATTTTAAAGACAACAAGAGTTATTCTAAGGGGAAAGGAGGAAAGAAGGAAGGGAAAAGGAAAAAGACATAAATTTATAAATAGGTATACATAGGATAGTTAAAATGACTATATTACTAAATGCATCAGCTATTGAAAAAGAACAGTTAATATTCATATGATTAGATCAATTTTGCATGTCTATATCTGTTAATCTGAACAACCCCTTTGACGGTAACAATATGCAATATTACAACTACTGTCAAATTCCAACCATCTCATTTTGTAAACCTACAATGTTATCGCATCGAATTTGTTGTTGTTGTTTATTTGTCTCTTTTGCTTTTTGTTTCTCTTTTCCGTGTCCATTTTCTTTTACATAAAAATAAAATAAAATATAAGATGATATTGATGGGCGTGGTGGTGCATGTCTGTAATCCCAGCACTTGGGAGGCTGAGGCAAGAGGATTGGCGAGTTCGAGGCCAGCCTGAACCACATAGTGAGACCCTGTCTCAAGAAAAAAGAAGACACAAAATTAAAGCTCTGTCATTTTCTTTCTGCACCCAGTGGTACAGTCTTGGGTACATCCCTCTGGAGACCAACTTTTCACTACTGCTGTCTTTGAAGGATTGAAATAAAAGAAGCTGCAGCCGAACCCGAGGGATGACTGGATGTTCTGGGCCAGCGCTCCCCCTGCAGTGCGGAAACCTGTTGATTAAACAGGTGGGGAGGCAGGACGTCATGACCTCAGTGGAAAGAAAAACACACCGGGCAGTGGATCGGAACGCGTCAGCCCGCTCCACGAGAAGCAAGCGCAGGAGCTGGTCCTGGCTGCGGAGGCGGGACCGCAGAGCAAGCGGCCTCTTTGCGGCGTACAGCGTCCCCTTCGTCATCCCTCGGAGACCCCTGCGTTACCACGGTCCCCTTCCCTCCGTGGAGCTACCGGGCGCCAGGGCGCCCGCCCGGGAGGAGCAGCAGCCAGGGGGCGCACGCGGGACGAGGCGGAACGCGCTGGGCTCTGGGAGCCGGGGTGGGGAGGGCGAGCCATCTGAGTCCGGGTTTGGCGGTGATAAGCGTGTGTTCCGCTGCTGGTTAGTGACTGTGCAAGTCCCCGTGTCAGGACACTAGGCCTGAGTGTAGGTATAGAAACGTGACGTTCCTGAAGGGGTAGCATTTCTCACAGTCAAGAATCTAGGAGGTGGGCTGGGGATATACCTCAGTGACATAAGCGCCTGCCTGGCAAGCGCAAGGGCCTGAGTTTGATTGCCGATACAAAAAACAAAACAAAAAAGTCTAGGAAGGGAGGGGAATAGACTATTTGAATTCTGTTCTGGCATTTTAGTAAAGACCTGGGACAAAGATTGAGGACTTTTGGCGATTTCAACGAACTGGTCACTTATGCACTCCTATCATCCTAACACTCAGGAGGCTGAGGCAGGAAGATTGCTACAAATTCGAGGCCAGCCTGAACTACATGGTGAGACCCTGTTTTAAAACAAACAAAATTGTTCAGAGACAGCGCCCTCCCTAGAAAAGATCTTGGTTCCGCAGAGAAACTCAGTTGAGAATGACAGGGCTGCGGCTGGCTCTCCAGATGTGCACGGAGCAGGTTTCGAGGGAGGGGGACGGCGGGCAGCAGGCATGCGAGGGGTTTGGGGGTGGGTAGGGCAGTGAAGCTGAGGCTGGGGCTAATCTTCAAGGCGGTTCTGGACGGGCACATCAGTGGGGAGCGTCACTGTGGGGACTTGGGCAGCCAAGGGCAGCTGGTGGCATGCGTGGAAGGAGACACTGCTTCTCTCGCTGCTGTTTTCACAAAAGCTTAGCCTGACTGATTTTACCAAAATGTTTCAAAAATAAAAGGTATAAAAAAAAAATTTAAATGAAGGTTGGAGATAGGTGTAGAGCTTGCTTAATACATGCAAGGCCCTGGGTTTGGCCCCTAGCGCCACACCCACACCCCAATGCAGGCAGGTGCTCAAGTCTTTCTGTCCCCAACGAATCGTCCTCACGTCCCGGGCCTCTGACCAGTCCTTGGCGGGGCTCAGTGGTGAGAGAAACACCGCCACCTGCTGGCACTTTTGAGAATGTCAGCGTCCCCAGCCCTCCAAGCCGTCCCTGAGCCTCCAGAGCAGGGTCCCCAGGATCCAAGACCTATGGCTGCCCTTTTCCACCAGCCGCAGCGGGAAATGACTCAACTTACCAGAATATAAACATAACCAGCCAGCCCTCGTTTTCAGTCTTTAAGAACTGGACTAAGTGAAAATTCCAATACAGCACTTGCCTCCCGAAATGATCTATTTTGTCCTTTCGATTGACTCCATAGATATGAAAACAGCCAAATACCATTAGATCAGATGAGAAAAACAGCCCTTTCTCCTAGCCTTACTTTCCCTGCTGTGGGGCAAGCCTCAACTCAACTGCCGCACCTGCCTCCTGGGATTGTTGTAAGAATTAAAAGATCCTGGCACACAGTAAATGCCCAACAAATGCTGGCTCTTATTGTCCAGAATTTGGTTCACAAATTGTATGAACTGTGAAAACGTGTTAGCGCATTGCCCCGTGATTAGTCTAAGTCGTGGTGCTCCCTTCGGCTGGCGTCCCATGGCCCGGATCTCGGACAGTTCTGTCCCAGGCTTCCCCCTGCCACACCTCCTCGGGTTCCTGAAAAGCAAAAGCTGAACAAGACAAGGCCCACACTGGCTCCAACACACAGCAAGGACTGAGCAGCCTGTGCAGGGGAAGAGCTCGAGACACAGTGCAGGAGAAACTGGAGAAGGCTGCAAGGACCTTTTGCTCAGACTCCTAGAAGCCAGTTTGCCGGCAGCACCTCCATTGCTGGTCCCAGAATTTTAGTTTAAACTGCTGACTGAAGCTCAGATGCAATGAGCAGCACGTGAGAGTGGCGGGGTGGTGATTTGAAAATACCGAAAAAAGCAAATCACACAAACCCCAGTGAGGCCATGGAGGGGAAAGCCGGGTATGCTGGTGGTGGAGGGGCTGTGAGAGGTGGGACGGGCTTCTGTTAGGAAACTGAGCGCCTTGGCAGGCCATGAGGGGAGAAAGGAGGCGGGCAGGGAGGGAAGGCGAGGCTGAAGCTCTGTGGAGCTGGGAAAGCGTCGGGGCCCACTCTGTTCCTTACATTCTCTTTGTTTGTTTGTTTGTTTGGTGTGGTGCTGGGAGTTCAACCCAGGGCCTTGTGCATGCTGAGTAGCCAGTCTCCCCCTGAGCCACATCCCCAGTTCCCAGGTCCTCACATTCTTCCTGGACTCCCTCTGAGCTAGACAGGTGCAGGGGGGCGGGTGGTGATGGACAACAAGATGCTTTGGAAAAACAGCACACTCCAGAAGGAAACCTAGGGCCCATGACTGCCCCTCCTCTGATCCCTGCGAGACTGTACTCGAACCTCAGACCTTGGGAGAGTCCATCGTGCAGCCTCCCAGCCCAAGGTGAGAACACTTTCTCTCAAGTCTCTTCCTCTTCCCCAGAGTACAACCCATGCAGAGCACACAGTGGGACTGGATTCGTGTCATGAGCTGCTGTTGGAGGGAGGTACTGTGTTGGAACAGCCCAGCTTTCACCAAACATTGCAGGCGTGCACTCAAAACACAATCATGGTTTGTGTAAAACATAAAACAGGAGCTCATGTGACCACCACAAAAGCAGCTGACTATATTTCGTATTCTCAGAAATGAGTATGGCTGACAGGCTAAAGGCCACCTTCAAATTCAGCGTCAGAAATTAGCAATGCTCCACACGAGCCATCTGAGTTCAGCTGCAGAAACATGAGCTTAGCTGCTATGTTATTTCATAAGCAAATCCGATTAATTCGGAAAGTACGTCATTGCTGTTTGGTAACAGCAATTAAACAAAACATGAGATTGCAACATTGTATGAGCAAAAAGTATAAACTAGGTCATTCAAAAGATAAAGCGACTGGCTTTGGCATGTCACAGAATGCTCGAGGGTGGGTAGCTCCGATGTAAATGGGGTGTGGGTGGGGTAGGGAGCGTGGCTTGCGTGCTCTTCAGTATGTGGGTGGCATGTTTCATTCCTGTACTAATCTAAAAGTCACAGAAACAAACTACTCAGTGTCACAGTGACACGTACCTGTAATCACAGTGCTCTAGGAGGCTGAAACAGGAGGATCACAAGTTTGAGGCTAGCCTGGGCAAATTTAGTGATTCACCAGACCCTGTCACAGAAGGGGAGGGGCACTGGGGATGGCCCTGGGTTTGATCTGCAGTTCTGTTGAGATAAATACACTAAAACCTTAGATTGTGAATCACTTATTTCCGCAAGATAAGCAAGTATTTCCAATAAATTTTAACTTGATCCATGAATGATGTCTTACAATACATGCAGTGTGTGACACCAAACATCACATGATCACAAGTGAGCCTGTGGTGCCCCTCTCTGTTGGGTTGTGGGTGATCGTCTCCCCACAGCAAAAGGTTATGGAGATCTCATCTGCAGAGAAGGAGAAAAAGGCAATGGAACCCTTCACTTCAAATGAGACTAGGGAGATGTGTAAAATATGGGAAACAGGGAGCCGGGCGTGGTGGCGCACGCCTTTAATCCCAGAACACGGGAGGCTGAGGTAGGAGGAGCATTGTTACTTCGAGGCTGGCTTGGGCTACAACATGAGCGCAAGGCCAGCCTGAGCTACATAGAGTGACCCTGCCTCAAAAAAAACTAGGGCCAGGAGTTTGGCTCAGTGGCTTAAGCACCTGCCTGGCAGGCGTGAGGTTGTGAGTTTAATCCCTGGTGCCACAAAAAAAAAAAAAAAAAAAAAAAAAAGAAGAAGAAGCTTGTTTCTGGAATGAATTATGCTCACAAACCAAGGTTTTATTGTAAATAAAAGTCTTAGAAGCATAGGCATAACTTGGGTCCTTTCCATGTCCAGCACGGACTGCAGTGTCTGGCATAAAGGCAGCATGTGATTTCAAGGTGATGTTTAGCAAGTGTGTTTATGGTCACCTTGGTGCTGGGTGGTTATCCAAAGTGACTATTATGGCTGCGTCCAGATGTCCCCCAAAGCCTCAGGAGGCCCTAGGTGGGGCTTTTTCGGAGGTGGCTGGATTAGAGTGTGCGATGCTGGGACCGATTCATGGTGCAATGTAGTACAATCAAGGGTGCTGGGATAAAGGGTGTGAGTGCTACCTGGCTCCGCCACACTTGTAGCCAGGATAAGGTATAAAGGATTGAAAGAGCTGCAGTCGTCCTTTGTTGCTTTGCTGTCTTCAGCTCGCCATGAACCATTTCTCCTCTGCCATGTTCCACCCTGCCTTGGAGCCAGCTGATTGTGGACTGAAACCTCTACAAATTGGGAGCTAAATAAACCTTTCCTTCTTTTAACTTTGGGTGTTGGGTATGTTGTCCCAGCAACAAGAGAAAAGTAACTAAGATAGTGATAAAGTTTCAGTTATTTTAAATAATCTTTTTTGCCTGTTTTTCCATTAGTATGTTTGCGATGCATAATAAATATATTCATCCTGGTGGAACTGGTACAGATACACACCGTGTCTTGTTCGTTTTTATTTCCTCCCCTGCCCCTCCCTCCTGTCACCCCATCTCCGGGTCCTTTGCCATCTCCACGTAGGAGCAGTTTTAGAGTCACAGGAGAAGTGAGCACAGAGAGCAGAGAGGTCTCGTGTCCCCGTCCCTGGCGCACAGCCTTGCCACCGTCTCCCTCCCTGCCCAAGGGGAGTGTGTACTGCAGCGGGTGAACCCACCCAAAGCCCACAGTCCGCACTGCATTTGCCCTTGTTTTGTACATTCTGAGTTTTGACAAAGCTCTAAGGACACGTGTCCACCATCATCACACCATACATAATATGTTGTTGTCCCCCAAATCCTCTTGGGCCACCTAGGCATCCCTTCTCCACCCCTCACTTCTGGCAACTACTGATCTTTGTTTGATCTCCAGGTCTTGGCCTTCTCCAGACTGTCATGCAGTTGAAATCATAACTGTCCTTCCTTTTCAGAACTGCCCCTCCTCCCCCCTCTCCCTTCCCCTTCCCCTCTTCTGCAGTACTGGAATTGAACTCAGCTCTTCCCACTGAGGCCTCAGTCTTTATTACCCTTGTGTGTCACTGGAAATTGCACCTAGGATCTTCATGCTGAGTATATTCTCAGATCTTTTTACATTTTATTTCATGTTTTAAATGTTTGTTTGTCTTTTTGAGACAGGATCTCACTATGCAATTCAGGCTGGTCTAAAACTCACTTTGTAGCCTAGGCTGGCCTGGAAGTTGCAGAGATCCTGCCTCAGCCTCCTGAGTGCTGGGATTGCAGGCATAGGCCACCATGCCCAGTTTCACTTTTTAAATTTTGAAACACAGTCTTACTAAGTCACTAAATTGCCCCAGCTGCTCTTGAATTCTAAAGTTTTAAGTTGATTAAACACCAGTTAAAAAGCTAGAGAACTTCAGAACACCTTTGCAGCATAGTGAAAGACAGGGCAAATCCATGGATGTTAAAATCTCCACATAGAGTGTAGACGGGTCTGCTGTGTTTGACAAAATTTCTTTCCCTGTCTTCCTGCCCACCCAGACTTCCCACCCTCCCGGCATTTAGGTGCAGCCTTGAGACTGAATTTTGACAGTGAGATCCAAGGGGAGTGACCAAAATTGTTAAAGGGTGGATGTGTCAAAATCAGTCAATGCAAGGTCGTATGCAGACAACGCTCTTTTGATGACCAAGCTCTGTTCAGGGACTGACTGGGTCCTTAGTGGAACTGGTCACTAAATGAGGAACTGTACATGACAATATGCAGAACAAAGCAATGGTCAAAGGAAATTCCAACTTGATGACTTTGCTTTTCTTTGCATAACTCTTACACGCAGTACTGTAATGTATAACAGAGCATAAAACTGTACAGTACAATCAGCAAAAAGCATGGCTATGTACTGGAGAAGCCACTGAGGCTGCACTGGTGCTCACATTCCTACCCCACAAGTCCAGATGCAGGTCATAAGCCTGAACCATCCATCATAAACAGCTAGGTCATTAAAAGAGGATTAGCTGTACAAAAATCTGTTGTTTCTTTTTATGAGCAATTTGAAAATAAAATTTCAAAAAATTTTTATCGATGGGTAACACCAAAAACCACCATCTAGGAATAGCAAAAGAAGTATGAAACCTTATATAGAAGACTGCAAAACAACACCGAGAAGTTAAAGAAAGAAGCAAAAAACCAACAATACCACGTTCATGGATTGAAAGAAGACTGTAAAGCTGTTAACTTCCGCCAATTTATATACAGACATCATTCAGCTCAACAGATTTATATGTATATGTGCAAAACTGGCAAGTAAATTCTGAAATGTAAAGTGTCAAGAATAGCATGCACAATTTAAGAGAGAACAAAGATAGAGGATATAAATTACTGGTATTTAAGCTATCACAATGAAAGCTACAGCTACATGAACTAAAACAACAAAATTCTGTTCTGGAATAGAGTCACGGTTATGTAGTCACCTGACTTACAGCATGGTGTTTTCAGTAAATGCTGCTCTTCACTGGATTTTCAGACAGGATGAAAGGAACCTTGGTCCTCCATTATACTACACACAAAATAAGACACAGATAAATCACAGACCTAATGAGTAAGCTGGCTGGGGTTGTAGCTCAGCAGCACAGCGACTGCCGGACAAGTGTAAGGTGGGAAGTTCAATCCCCAACACAAAAAAATAAAATAAAAACGAGAAAGCCAAAATAATAAAACTTCTCAAAGATAACATGAGCCAGGCATGCTGGCACATTCCCATAATCCCAGCACTCTGGAGGCTGAGGCAGGAGAATTGCTGTGAGTTCAAGGCCAGCCTGAACTGCATAGTGAGACCCTGTCTCAAAAATCCCAAATAGGGGCCAGGGACATAGCCCAGTGGAACAAGCTCCTGCCTGGCAAGTGTGAGACCATGGGCTCAAACTCCAGTACCAAAATAAATAAATAAATAAATAAATAAATAAATAACCAAAAAAATAAATTCATAAATATAAGATAACATGGAATATTGTCATGACCTTGGAGAAGGCAAAGTTTTTTTAATAGTATACAAAAGGTACTAAGCACTAGAGAAAAAATGATACTTTATATATTTCATTAATGTTTTTGTTTATTTGATTGTCTTTTTGAGACAGGGTCTCACTATGCAGTTCAGGCTGGCCTTGAGCTCACTTTGTTGCCCAAACTGGTCTCAGACTTGGAACGATTCTCCTGTCTCAGCCCCTCGAGTGCTGGGATTACAGGTGTGCACCACCAGGCCCAGCTTATTTCATTAAAATTTAAAACTTCTGTTTATTAGCAATACCATGAAGAAAGGAAAAGGAAGTTACAGAGTATAGTAGCAATGCATATAATTGACAAAAACAATTGTGTCCAGGTTGTATAAATAACATCTTCAAATCAGTAAGAAAAAGATGGGCTGCCTAATAGAAAAATAGGTCAAAGACTTGGACAGGAAATTTTTCTTTTCTTTTTTTTCAAATCTATTTTATTTTAAGGAGAAAAAAAGAAGAAAAAAATCTAGAACAAAATCTCAAAACACGTCAACCAGGGGGCAACAGTGGTATCTACATTGTGCTTTGAAGGAAAGTAAAATTTTCTTTTTATTTATTTATTTATTTTTTGTTCTGTGGCACCAGGGATTGAACTCACAACCTCGAGTCTGCCAGACAAGCACTTAAGCCACTGAGCCAAACTCCCAGTCCTAGTTTTTTGAGGCTGGGTCACACTATGTAGCTCAGGTTGGCCTTGCGCTCACGTTGTAGCCCAAGCCGGCCTCGAACTCACAACGCTCCTCCTACCTCAGCCTCCCGAGTGCTGGGATTAAAGGCGTGTGCCCCAATGCCCAGCTTAAAATTTTCAAAGTGTCCAAATGAGAGTATAAAAAGCTGCTTGGTGAAAAAAAAATGTGCTTAGTCACATTAGTCATTAGAGATATGCAAATTAAAACTGCAAGGAGAAACTGCTGTGTGCACACACCAAAATGGCTAAAAAAAAACCAGACAACAGACAATACCAAGTGTCAGCAAGCATATGGAACAAGTAGAAGTCTTGTGCAGAGCTGATAGGCATGCCAATTTGCATGCTCATTTGGGAAAACAATTTGGTGGTGTGTGCTAATGCTTACATATGAATTTCGTCTGACACAGAAATTCTACTTCTAGGTCCCTACCCAACAGAAATGTACACATATGTGCACCAAAAGACACATTAATAATAACCTTGTTGATGATAGCCATGAACTGAAAACAGCCCAACGCCAAATAGGAATAGAATGGATAAAATACATCATGGTACACTCATGCAGCAGATTGTTGTATAGCAACGAAAGAGAATGAAGCACAGTGCCTCATTCACGATCTTAATTCTTTCCATGATTCTGGTTGCAGAATTCATTCCGATTCTGGTTGTGACCAAATCACCTGCCAGTTAAATGACAAGGATCCCAGTCCTTTCAGACCCTGAAGATCTAGAGGAGGGTGGAACACGGGGGGATTCTGCATGAGCACAGAGAACAGTTGCATGGCTGGGGACACCCGCTTTGTGTTGTGACATAGTGAAAATAACTCCTGTTGTGTTGAGTCTCTGAAGAGTTGGGGTCATCTGTTAGAGTAACCAGTGTTAATTATCCTAGGGAGCCTGTAGGACAACATATAAATACGTGATGGCAGGGAGTAATGTCAGAATAGGCCAGAAAAATCATAAGAAGTTGAGGCTAACTGGGGGTAGTAGTGAAGACCTGTCATTCCTGCTACTCCATAGGCTGAGGCAGTCGGGTGGCAAAGTTAAAGTCAGCCTGACAACTTGGCAAGATCCTGTCTCAAAAAGGAAGGGGGTTGTGGTGGTGCTTGCCTGCGGACCCAGCACGTGGGAGGCTGAGGCAGGAGGATTGCTGTGAGTTCAAGGCCAGCTTCTGCTGTGTAGCGAATTCAAGGCTAGCTTAAACGACAAAAAACAAGACAATAACAAAACAGAACCGAAAGGAGGGGGAACTGAGGAAGTCACTCAGGTATCCTTGGGTTCAGTCCTCAGTACAGTGGGGTTGGGAGGTGGTCAGGGGTGGGAAGTGTGAGGTTGCTAGGAGCTGGCATTGTCAAGAAAGCCCTTTTCCCCTCTCAAAAGCTAGACTTTAAAATAATAATAATTTAAAAATAAATTTAAAACTTGGAATTCAAATGGAATGCGAGACTTGTGAAAGTGGTAGGGGCTGAGACACGGGGCAGACAGGCTGGAGGACAAAGCACCCAGCTCCTGCAGGGGGAAGACCCGCGTCAGGCGGCCCTCACAGGTCCCCTGTCGGCCCCCGAAGGCCCACAGCTGTCCTTTCCTCCGTGGACCCGCCAGCCACGGCAGGGGAGGACACACCCCACCCCAGCCTCCCAAGCAGAGTCTGTGACTCCGCTCCTCCCCAAGGCGCCCGTTGTCATCTGCTCCATAATTACACTGCTTTGAAGAGGATTTATGGCGTCTGATCGTGAGCTTCACATTTCGTTTTCTCTGAACTCCAGACGTGCAGACCAGGTTCCAAGCGCCCAGGTTCCCCACCCTTCGCAGGGCTCCCGGCGCGTTCCTAACCCTCCCGCCCCGCGCCCAGCAGGAGGTGAGCTCTGGCTCCAGGGCTTCATCCACGACTACAGGAAAAGCGTTTCTAAGCGTGCGGGACCTGGAAGGCCCGAGCCGGTGCGTGCTGCCCAAGGACGAAGGAGAGGGCGGTGGCCGTGCTCCTCCGCAGCCCGGCAGAGCGCGCAGAGCCACCGAGGGCCGTGAACGCAGGTGTGGGAAGGAAGGGTCGGAGCCACCACATACTCCTCACCCAGCTACAACCACTGTCAACATTTAGTCTGTCTTCTTTTTGTTGTTGTTCTTGGG